>CAXKVW010000934.1:0-77854 GCA_964058825.1 Carex arenaria
AGAGAGAAAAGAAAGTTGATGTTAAGTTTTTTTTTGTTAAATATTTAATGTCTTAGGTGTGAATACTTAATATATTATATAGGAATATTTGCGCACATAAGTATTCATACATGCGCGCGCCAGTTGTAAATTTTTTCAAATTTAAGTAGTCCCCAAGTAGTTATTGTTTCTCCAAGTTAGTTAGTGGTCTCCATCGTACTTTATGGATAAGTTAGTTAGGGGGACATTTAGGAGATAGAATGGAGGGGACTATTAGTCGCTCCCATACATATATAGTATTTTTAATAAAAGGAAAACCTCCTGAAAAGACTCTAAAAAAAATCAAGCGGGAATTTCACGTACATTTCTCAAAATGTTCAAAATTATGTATCCCCCTAAAATTCATAATATCATATTTACCCCTCTAAATTTAAAAAACTCACAAATTTACCCAATTCAATGTCTTTTTTCCATTAAAACTCATTTAAAATTTTTGAAGTTACAATTTTATCCTTTATTAAAAAATAAAAATATGTAGTATGTGCAAAAAAATTGTTCAACCTTCTCGATTTCCAAAGGCAAATGGTTCATTTCTTTGCTTGTGATGCATACATAGTGGGAGTTTGGCATATGCTTGTGTGCACATCACAAGTAAAAAATGAACCATTTGCTATCACACCAGCTAATTAGAATAGTGAACACTTCTCTTAAACTGGCTACATATTTTTTATGTTTTTAATAAAGAATATAATAGATACTCTATAAATTTAAAATGAGTTTGAATTAAAAATTTAGAGGGGGGATTATTATATTATTAATTTTAGAGGAAGGAATACGCAATTTTGAGGGTTTTTGAGGAATTCCCCCAAAAATCAGATTACTACTGATATTAGAAGAAAATCTAATATTGATATATTTTTTTCGTTTGAACTACTATAATTTTTTAGTATGAACTACTATTGTAATTCTTACCCATATGATTGACAAAGTGACAATTACGCCAGAATCTTGTCACTGGTTCCATAAAATATTACAATCATCACCGAAAGTAAAGGATTGCAATTCTCACTGTTCTGGATAACCACCAAATTATGCTTTCTATATAGAACTGATCTCCCTTTCTTTTTTAATTACCTTCCTCATGTATGCATAAGATAGAATCCATTCAATTCTTAAAAAGGATTTCTAATCATGAACTTATTGCGAAATCCTTCTTTCCAATCCTTTCAACCTTGGTTCTGTAGGAGTATGTCAGAAAAATTGATAAATAGAACTATATGATTTATATAAACTTAGTTCTCGGAAAAGAAGGCAATGACTAACAATCCGTTGCACCTTTTCAACTGTAGGATCTTTTGATTGAGAAATCATAATCAGTAAGGAATATAAAAAGCCATTTTGGTGGTTTAAAAGAATATTTATTCATTAGTAAACCGTATTTCTGCCTGACTTTGACTGTTCTATTTTTTTATTTGACATTTTGACCTAGAACTACTCCCTATTGACCTAGAACAATAAAGGTCAAATATTACATGTTGACCTTTGACCTGTATGTTTGACAATATGGCAATAGTAAATAGTGACAGAAATTTTGTTTATATTATAGGGGATATTACCGTTGCACCTTCCGACACAGACAAAATTGTCAGGCTACAAAGCAGGTACAGCGCTCCGATGAAGATCCGACAATCTTTAATGTCACGTATCATGGCGAGCACATATGCACACAACGGGCTGCTCAAACTGACTTGACTCATTCACTTGGACATCAACTAATAATGCCTACACAAAATGAGTCCGATAAACAAGTCATGTTAGACTTCATCAACCCTAGCTTCCCAATCGAGACTCGCGAATCAGGTCACAGTGAACAAAGCACCACCACCTCTCTTTCCAGTACCAGTTTTGGAGGGGTATTTTCATCAGGATTTGGGTCTCCGGGTGTTTCTGATGTTTCTGACTCGAGTTATTTTTCGGCATTTCCAGATGAGTACGGTGTTGATTTAGAAGGGGTTTCAAGTTTTGATGGGTCAGAATCCGACCTCAATGATGAATATGATGATGATGATTTTCGGTAACCAATGATTTCAATTTTGAGCAACCTTGCCACATGCCTTCAAGTAAGGCCAAGAATACAAATTCACACGCCAACATTTATTAGCCAGATTGAGAGGGCTCTTCATTTTTCTTCTTTCCATTTTTTTTTTCTTTTTATCCTTCTATTGTACTGTATCATGATTTGTCTGCTAAACAATGTAGATGGATGTGGAGTACTGAGGTTGTAGTTTGATTTTAGTGCCTTTTGCTTTAGATCCTGTAATGAGTAATTGTGCAAATGTGTCACGTTGATAAATCAGAGTGGTTTTATTTTAATGGTCTTTTGTGCAAATAGCATTTATCGTATCATGGTGGAACGGCTGAAAAAAATAGCTATGCCCATATAGCACTGCTATAGTGCCGATAACATTATAGTTTTTATGGTCCGAAAACGCTATAGCACCACTATAATGCGCTATTTAGAATCCTTGTTTTGAAAGTTAACAGCTGCATTGGCAAAATTTGTCTATCCTAAGTCCCCAAATTTGGTGAAAATAGACAAGGTAGTTTTATGATTGATAAGAAACCCCATTATGACTATGACGTATGCTGACAGTATGTTTTTATACAGTAACAACTATTACAAGTACTAGGATATCGATGCCATTTTTTTTTAATGATATTAATAAAAATTTCGTGTAATGTTCAAGATCTTCTGACAATAAAATCTTGTTCATTTATACATACAAATTGCTAAAGGGAGTACTTCAATCTGGTGGTCGACTGCTCATTTTCAAAACCAGAGAATTAGCGCTATTGGTTGAGCTGTATATAACTAATTGTGACCAAACATGAGCTCCAATTTTTTTTTTCCTTGTCATAACCTGGCCAATACATTCTTTTTAAAAACAAAAACAAGCAGACCAAAATTGTTTAACAATAGAAGGAAATTATTCTACTATCCTGGAGAACTTCACATTGCCTTCATCTACAAGGCCCACTTGCTTCCTTTTCCTGGAGAGGGATTTGAAACCGCTACTTTCATCCACAAATTGAGCTGCAGTTCTCTCTCTCAGTTCCACCAAACTTTCACCTTTTTTTGCTCTTTCAATGACCTAATAAAAAAATACATATATAAATATCTTGTATATATGAAGTAACAAATGTAAGTTAATATAGTTATGGAAATTGCTCCAACTAATGCAAAATATTATCAAAACTGGCATCTTGTACCCTTTTTTTCAATACATTTGCAGATAAAACCGAAAAATAAGATTCACAAATTTAAAAAGTTTTATCCTGTTAAACATTTCATGTACTTGCTCCCATCTTAATTGAAAAAACTTTCTTCCTCAAGCTAGAATTGAACTAAAAGTTTGCATAAAATAATATGAAGCTACCTATATATATAGAGTACAAATTAGAAGGTAAAAGAATGGTCAGTTTTAACCAAGGTTATAAATAGCGATTATAGCGGCGTAGCGGGGAGACGAAAAAAAAAACTATAGCGAATAGCGGAGCTATAGCAAAAGCTTTCCTACATAGCGTTTTTTCTTTTTAAAAATTATATTCTATATTTCTACTAATAATAAACATTATTTATGTAAAATCTCATAGAGTAACAAAAATACCAAATTGATTAAGAAGTTCTAATATTTACATTGAATCAATACAAAGTCCAAATTGCCATTCAAAATATTCCTAATTCTATAATTCATAAACTATCGATACATTTTCTATTCAAAATATCCTACTATCATATATTAAGTATCATTTTACTACATATTTAAATCAATCATTCATTAGATTAGTCAGACTGAGACACAAAACTCATTTAAATTAAAAAAAAATAGAAAAATAAGCCCATGTAGCATAGCGGACCGCTATTCCGCTACGCGCTATAGCGGACCGCTATTACTGCTATAGCGGCTGTAGCTCGATTAGCGCAGTTGTACTCCGTAGCTTAACTTATGAGGTCCAAAACCGCTATAGCTAGCTATTTAGAACACTGGTTTTAACATAATCTTCAACAACTTTGTGGAAATCTCAACTCTACTAGGCTTCTCTCATCGATATAAAAAAGAGGGAAAAACTGAAACTTGACAACAGTTCATGCCAAGGGGCATTTTATATTTATATTTATTTATTTTACTTTTAACAGTAAATTTAAAAGAAGGGTTTAATTTGCAATTGACCCAAAAAGATCTCCATGATTGAGATAGTAAAACATTTTGCAAATGCCCAACAATACACTAGTGGAAAATGTACTTTTAGTATCGGTTATTAAGGCCTATTAGTGTCGGACATCGGGGCGACACTGATAGAGGCGACACAAATTCCGGAACTAATCAGTGTCGGTTGTACAACCGATACAGAATCCAACAATTAGTATCGGTTATCTAGTGGAACCGATACAAAGTTAGAATTTCCGATCCGGAAAAAAAAAATTTATAAATTTTTTGTATCGGTTATTAACTCAGAACCGATACTAAATATATTTTTTGTATCGGTTATTAACTCAGAACCGATACTAAATATATTTTTGTATCGGTTATTAACTCACAACCGATACTAAATGTATTTTTGTATCGGTTATTAACTCACAACCGATACTAAATGTATTTTTGTATCAGTTATTAACTCAGAACCGATACTAAATGTATTTTTGTATCGGTTATTAACTCAGAACCGATACTAAATGTATTTTTGTATCGGTTATTAACTCAGAACCGATACTAAATGTATTTTTGTATCAGTTATTAACTCAGAACCGACACTAATTTTTATTTTTTGTATCGGATATTAACTCAGAACCGGCACTAATTTTTTATAAGCTTCAACTTATCGCTTCTTCCGATTCCTCCGGTTGCCTTTTCCACAACCCAGGGACTGTTGAAATAACATAGAAATTAGTAATTACAAGAGATATTGAAATGGTTTAGCAGATTTAATTTGAAACACTTACTCCTTCAGCGCGTTGATGATCGCAATATCTCTTACAAGTTTATGCTTTTCATACTTGTTGCTCGAAGAATCGAACAAGTAGAGCTCACTTTCATACTTGTTGCATTGATGTCTCACCTCTAGCCATTTGATCAGTTTCTAATAATTTCTTTGGAAGTAATTCTGCAATATTTGTTTCCCCGAAGAGGAAGAGGGACTCAAATAGAGAGAGGTGGCGTGTGTGTGTGTGTGTGTGTGGAAGACACTTTATCCTTTCTGCCGTTTCTCTTTAATTCTCACTCCAGTGAAAGAATTATGGACTTGGAGTACAATTATCATACTTTTTTTTAGGAAAATTATCATACATAACTGTGAACACTTGTGAACTAACACTCAACATTATATACTAGCATCGTGAGAACCAAGTTCACCCCATTGATTTGAAGGAATTCTACTATGTCAGTGATATAAGAATAACCGTGAACATGATAAGGCCGAATTTATTTAGTAGAAATATATAGTACATGAGGGTTCTATGCTATTGAGAAACCAGTGAATCTATATTTTCAACTTGTACATTTTTTTTTTTTTTTATAACAGTAGGGATATGCTCTCATGTAAAGATGTGCTTTCATGTAACGTTACTTCTGTGGCTTCTGGCTTTTTTTACCAGGGTGAGGTTCTTGTCCAAACGTCTTTGCACAAAGCTTCATCCAAAGTCAGTCCTAAACTGTCCGATCCATGCTAAAATTTGGATCAACGGTCTAAATTCATACGGCTAGGCCTGGCTTTTGAATGAGATTTGTCCAAAGTCCTCTGGACAAAACCAAATTTTTTTTTTTTTATAAATTACATGGTAAAAGACCGTTTCTCTTTCTTATTCCAAAGAAAGGACTATGGACTTGGAGCACAACTATATGATACTATTTTTTTAGGAAAATTATCATACTGAACTGTGAACTCCTATGAACTAAACTCAGCGTTAGTAGATTCCTGAGAACCCAAATTAATTTCACGTCTCGAAGACCAAGTTCACCCCCATTGATTTGAAGGAATTTTACTATATGTCAGTGACATAAGCATAACCGTGATATGCTAGAATATCGAAAGGCAGAATTTAATTAGTAAAAATATATATAGTAGCACCAAACATGAGGGTTCTATATGCTATTGAGAAATCAGTGAATCTATACTATAAACTTGTAGTTTCTATTTATAACGCAGTGGAAGATATGCTCTCATGCATATATGTGCTTTCATGTAACTTTTAGTTCTGTGTGGCTCTCATGTATATATGTGCTCATTAATTGGCTTTCGTTATTCTACATAATTGATTTTTTTCTAAATCTTCCCCTGTTTTCCAAAAGAAAAACGAAAAAATTTCCATATAGTTATAGTCTTAATTAGTAATCTGACCCAATATAATTTTTCTTTTTCTTTTCCATGCACCATGTTCAATCTTGTTTCCATAAATTGCAGAGCGACATTTTTTGTCAATCACAAGACTAGTCCGTATACAAGATGATCGAATATATGCTTTTAGAATATATTTATAGCTAGAAAAACAATTATAAGACTAGCTTTTAAGCCATCCTTCACAAATTTGGGAAATCTTGGAACATGCTAATATATATAGCTTGATATTGTTTTAATTAAGTGATACTTAAACAAAATTAAGTGAATGTTAATAAGGTCCCACGAAGCGCTCCAACAGAATGCTCTCTTTTCGCTCCATTAACAAAGAGCCGATCCCAAAACCCTAGCAACCCCCCCTTCCGTCTTTCCCAAGTAGGACCTCACTCCCGACACAGTGATATCCTTCTCTCTCTCTCGTCTCGACTTTCTCTAGTGGAGAGGAGAATGAGGGAGAGGGGAGGAAACAAAGCCGAGCGAAGCAGAGAGTGCGGTTTCGTTGAGCTCGAAGTGTAGAGTCTCTAACACAACTCGATCGGAGCACGGCAGTAAGCAAATTCGGTTGTCAGAGCATAAAAACTCCCGAAAAAAATAGATCTGGTTGTGGAGAGGGACGGGAATTAAGGTAGTTGGGTCACTAAGATTGTATATAAGTTGTATTAGGAGATTATAGTTGTTTAGAGGAATTAGTGAGAATAAAAGAGTAGAACTATGATTTGAATCATTTGACTCGATGTAAATATATTTTTCATCAATGAACATTTAGTAGTCAGTTAAAGCCACTAACCTTAAAAAAATTAAGAGAAAGGCCAAATAATTAATCATAGGAGGCAATAATTAAACTAACAAAATTAACTGATAAATGGGTAAAAAATTTACTTACCAGAGAGTTAACGAATTGGCCAAAACTTCACATAGTAAGTTTTAAGAGAACTTGCCCTCAACCATTCTTCACAATACTTTTACTCTTTCTCCCACTTTCCAACGATTATTAGGCTCTTTAGAATTCTAAAAGAAGAACTATAAAATGAGTATGCAATCAGGAGTGTCCTGAGAAGCGTATTTATAGCAAAACACAACAATTTTATTGCTTGATAAAAATGAATAAACACCAGCCGTTAAGGATTCATAAACCGGCCGCCTGTTTTAATAAATATGCATGGTTTTACGCTGTTGGTTATGATAACCCTAAAATCTCATAGTAGATATGTATTAAATAGTTGGGTGGCTTGACCTCCAACTTTTACTAAAAAAAAAAAATATCTCATAGTAGATATGTATGTTTTTTATCTACACCGGTCGATTTACTTTTCGTGAGCCATTTCATGGACAAAACACAAATTGATTAATCTGTGATTAGGATTCTACTAATTACGATTTATAGTTCTTTCTAAGTTCTAGTCCACTATAAAATGAGTATATGTATGTTATCCAACAGTGCTCTCACCAGGCATATTTATAGCAAAAAAAGTAACAACAATTTTATCACTCCATGAAAATGAATGAAGACCAATTGTCAAGGATTCAATCGAAATCCTAATTAAATAAATATAAATCGTTTTTGTCCCATTGGAGTTTGCTATTTTTTTTTTTACAAAGGGCCAGTGACAGAAAATATTAATTTCGAATCATAGAAGATATTATATTTTATCAATATATAATTAATAAGAAAGAAGATATTCTTCGGGAGGGTAGGGTGTCCGATGCCCATTGGACCAGAACAGTGTTCGATGGGTGGTTTCTACTGTCCGATTGACTTCAAGATCTGTGCGCACGGATATTAAAGTAATGTGTACAGATCTTGAAGTCGATCGGACTGTAGAAACCACCCATCGAACCAAGTTTGGTCCGATGGGCATCGGACACCCTCCTCTCCCATATTCTTCAGATATGTAAAATCAACAGTAAAAAACTAACTCAAATATATATAATTAATCAACCCTAACTAGAATAATATATGATATAGAAGGATTTTATAGAATAATATATAATATATAATTAATCGGAACCGAATCCTCTGCCCTTCAGGGGGCAGGAAAATTCTGCCCCTGAGTCACTGACATGTGGACCCGCAGCAAAATTTGTTAGAAATATATTTTGAAAACACAAAATTTTATATAAATAAATACTTATTTTTAATATTAATGTTTTTAACTTTATGAATTATAGAGTTATTTGTGAATTCGTTTGATTGATTCAATTTCTACATATAAGCTCATTGTTTGTGTCCACAGAAGATCAAATCAATTTCTACATATAAGCTCATTGTTTGTGACTTAATGATACATTCATAGACAAATTAAAATGGTTAATGCTCCAGCTTCAAAAACGTTCAAATGAATTGCTGTTATATGATTCATTTACATTTATTAATAAAAACGGTAGATAATAAATATCATTTTAATTGTCATGAATGTATACACAATTCTAGCTATGTCATTTGTCTATAAATAATATATGACATATGGAGAGCAAATTGATCCATCAATCTAATAATCATCCAACAATTCCATTCTCTTATTCTTCCTCTTAGCTCTATAATTCATCAAGTATATTCTCCCACAAACAAATATTTTCTTCATAACAAAAATATTATTTTGCTACCATTGTTGAAAGAAGCTGCATCAACCTCTACCACGGTTGCGCCCGCAGGCAGAGGAATACCGGCGTAACTTGGGGCAAGCTTAACTGATTATTCCTGCGCTTAGGACGGGAAGTTGCCTTAGGTCCGCATTTTGCAGCTCCGGGTAATAAAGTTTTGATTATATTCTTGATTATATTTTTAATATAATTATTATTTATTTTATTGATCAAAATTCAGATTTAAAAATAGTTGGTTAGTTAATATTTTTCCAACAATCTAAGGCAATAACCCGTAATCTGAATTTGATCAAATTAAAATTCTGATTTTAATTATTTTATAAATTGTAGAATTAATTAGTTTACCAAAATGAAAGATAAAAAAAAATTATGATCAAAACAAAAATAATTCGGATAGTATTTTTATTAACTATCATTGCGATTTTGTGATTTAATTTTTAGTCATTATGATCAGAGAAATTAGGAATAGAAATCTGAATTTGGATAGATGTTGCGATCTATGAAATTAAATTAAGTCCCTTATATATAAATTAATGTCTTGCTTATTGAAAGCTTTAGGAATTATATTTGTTAGTTAATTTCTAATTATGAGAAAAGCTTTATGCTAGAAAATTAAAAATAATCTTAACAGTAAGATTCTAATTTAGTTGGTGCTAAACTGAAATTTTATTGAATTTTATTTATTCGATCAAGTTAACAAAGAACTTTGATAGAATCACAGCAGTTAATATTATAATCTGAGATTTATTATATATTGAAAATTATAAAATTAAGTTCGGTAAAGTTTTAAATTAAGTTACAATTGGAATAGTCAGTGCTATATGTGCACTAGAGTTTAATTATATGATTTTTTTTTAATCTGGTTACTGAAAATTGAAAAATTAAATTGCTAAGTTTTTTTTTTCCTGTACTATATATGAGTAAATATTATAATGATTAAGAAGCCTTATTTGGCATCTCTCTCCGTTAGGTGCAAAATAAAAAAAGGAAATAAAATCAAAACCGTCTTAATTTGTTTCTATTATCTTGATCTCAATCATAAGTTCATAACCGAAATCAAAATCTGATTTTTTACTATACATTCTAGATTTCTTACTAAAATATACATTCAAGTTGATGTAGTATTGATCTATGAGATATTATATAATTGAAATCGTAATAGAAAGTTACGAAGAATGAATTCAATATTAAATTGATTATTAATACTTAATTACAAAGATATGTTTTGTTATCGGATATCTTAACATTGTTAGCATTTATTTGATATAATAATTTAACTAAGTCCTTGGATGAATACTAATATTTGTTAATTTTATAATCTGAAAATCATTATAACAGATTTAAAAGTCTTGCATTTGTTATTTTCTAGAATAAGGAGTTAGTTTTCTGAGTTACTTATTTATTGAAAAAAAAATATATGTTTGTCATAAAAATAAAATAAGCAAAAACAGATGCATAGTAATTAGACTTGTTTGTAATAAAAACAAATTTAGGGTACTCAGCAAATAAATATCTGAGGTCATCGGTGAAATTTTACTATTAAAAATAATAATTAATGAAGAAACATTAACTGTGAGCAATGCTTTATCATTACTCTTGTATTTTATAACCGATTAATATAATTAATTATTATAAATAGAAAAACTGAGAATACCCTAATTAATGCTCTTATAATAGCCTCTGTAATTAATTTCATTAACCACCTTGATTACCTCTTTAATGACCAGGGAAACCAAAAGAAGCTATGACCTTTTATTTCATAAATTAACACATGAAATTAGTGTTAGCTTCATATAATTAAAATAAAAATTATATAGAGGAATCAGCAAGTGGTACAACCCATCGATCTAATTAATATTAATATTGATAATTGTCCTCATCTAATGTCATCGTAATTAATGCCATACAATTAGGAGAAATATTGCATTTAATATCGTGGAGGCTGTGACTTAATAATTCATTTACAAGAGTATAGTTTGATTTGAATATATACATTATTTAAAAAAAAAAAAAAAAAAAGCTACAATGAGCTAATATGAATTTTGTATAACTGCCTCTTTTAACTCTATTTTCAAACACCATGATTATTTCTTCATAATTATCCTTATAATTACATCTTTAATGCTCATAATTATCTTTAACGATCTGAAAAATTAAATGGATAATATAAGCATAAGCAAATATAGATGTACGTACAAATAAATGCAGTAATAATTTGTATTCTTAAACTTTACACATCGAACTAAACTATTTCTTTATTAAAATTATATATCTTGACTATACTACTATGGATTCTGAGACTCTCTAAGTCTTCTATGTATACAAGTAAAAAAATAATAATATAGTTATATATTAAACTTTGTGTCAGTGAAATAATTGAGTCACTTTGCTAAAAAAAAAAAAAATTCCGACATTTAATTCTCGGATCAGATAAATATTGTAGGATTCCAATTTATAGGTATAATAATAATTCAAATGTATTTAATATTTTGTTGTCAGATGAGATAATTAAATGTATATTATTTAAAATATTTAATACTTCTGAATATAAAGAAGAAGAGAAATGTGGGGGTATTAAAAAAAAATTGAAATAATTGTGATCATTTTTATTGATTGAGGTTCATTTTAATCAATTAATCATGATAGCTAATTAGCATACATGATTCATAATGTTATATTAAGAAATAATTAAATAAGATGTCAGTCTTATTGTTTGATATATGACAGAAATATATGACGGTTAAATTTTTTATTAAAAAGATTATAGACCAACCCTAAGTCATATATGGCGTGAAATTATAAATGCATAAATTAAATTTTAATTGGACGATACTGATCATGCATTTATAGAATGGTTTATCATTATGTAGTATATCATTATGTAGTAAATTGTGGGGGTTAAAATGTTTGTAGAAATTAATATTAAGTTGACTCTAAGATATGTATGACATAAATATTGAATATATGTCTTTAATTTTATGAGAAATCATGATAAGTTTAATAAGAGAGTGAAATGTGGGGGTGTAAAATAAAATATACTCATTTAATTGATCATGATAACTAATATATATTTGATTATGATTATGGCTAATATGTATCAAAATGAGATTACAATATAGTTTTTTCGTATGTAACAGAAAATGTGAGAATTTAAATTATCATACATGAGATGATAATATTGATTGAGTTATACTATGCTCTGAATGCTTTGATTATATTAGAATGCATGATTTTGACATTCTATTAAAAACACTATTGTTGTTAGCTTATATATTTTATTCAAAAATGTATGTGATTGATTTTATGCCACATAATGTTACAAATAACTACTTTATACAATTAATGATATGTTTTTTGAAAGCATTTTACTCATAAAAAAATTTGGTGAATATTTTTTTGCAAGTTTCTTTGAAAAAAAAATATATTACTTGCATGTTCAAGCAACAAATAAATGATAATTCATTGACATGAAAATGTTGATGATGAACTAAAAATTAAAGTCCTTATGTAAATAAAATCTTGCCAATTGTTTTACAACAGGCTTATATATAGAACGAAAGTCCTAGAGTCATCGAGGGGGATGGGCTTTAGCCTAATTGGCCAATCTGGTGTGGTAACCCAACCTCTGTGATGGGCGATCCCCTGAAGGGGGTTCAATGGGTAAGAACAAGCAGATAGGTTGGCCAAGGAGCACAAGAATATTTTAGATATGGAACTTTTGTTCCAAACCCATCCCTATGGTGATCAGTGCTCCTGTGTAGTGTAATAAGATGAGTATCCCAAGTCGGTAATTCGCGAGATGTGACTCTACACACATCCCAGAGGGAACTCTTCTATATGAGAATGACCGTATATTAAAGGCCGCGGCTACTGTGTTTAGGCAACCCGTAGAATATTCTCATGAAAAAATCAAGTTAATGTGCATGGCCTCAAACGCACAACCCGCGATGTAGTTTTCTGTACTGTGTGTGTAATAATATAAGTTCCGATCAAAGGAATCGTTGTTCAAGACCTGGTTCACTCCGATCTCCTCGGACTGAAATTATTGACACTAAGCGAGATCAAAACATCTTGCCCAATGCACAGTATAAACAATGGTAGCAGAAATATTTATTTACAAGTTTTATTTAAATTTGGTTTTTATATAAAATTAAATTTTGAGTTTTGTGGGGGATTGTTAGAAATATATTTTGAAAACACAAAATTTTATATAAATAAATACTTATTTTTAATATTAATATTTTTAACTTTATGAATTATAGAGTTATTTGTGAATTCATTTGATTGATTCAATTTCTACATATAAGCTCATTGTTTGTGTCCACAGAAGATCAAATCAATTTCTACATATAAGCTCATTGTTTGTGACTTAATGATACATTCATAGACAAATTAAAATGGTTAATGCTCCAGCTTCAAAAACGTTCAAATGAATTGCTGTTATATGATTCATTTACATTTATTAATAAAAACGGTAGATAATAAATATCATTTTAATTGTCATGAATGTATACACAATTCTAGCTATGTCATTTGTCTATAAATAATATATGACATATGGAGAGCAAATTGATCCATCAATCTAATAATCATCCAACAATTCCATTCTCTTATTCTTCCTCTTAGCTCTATAATTCATAAAGTATATTCTCCCACAAACAAATATTTTCTTCATAACAAAAATATTATTTTGCTACCATTGTTGAAAGAAGCTGCATCAACCTCTACCATGGTTGCGCCCGCAGGCAGAGGAATACCGGCGTAACTTGGGGCAAGCTTAACCGATTATTCCTGCGCTTAGGACGGGAAGTTGCCTTAGGTCCGCATTTTGCAGCTCCGGGTAATAAAGTTTTGATTATATTCTTGATTATAATTTTAATATAATTATTATTTATTTTATTGATCAAAATTCAGATTTAAAAATAGTTGGTTAGTTAATATTTTTCCAACAAAATTAAAATCAATATTTAAATATTTAAACCCGTCTGAACCCACGTGTCAGTCACACTGGGGGCAGAAAAATCCTGCCCTCTAGGGGGCAGGTGATCTCTTTCCTGTGCGGTAAGACCTGTGCGGTAAGAGAGAAGATGTGAATTCTTTCCTTGGGGCCCTCGCTGACTAAAAGTATGCAAGGTTGACGAGTTGGCTAATTGGTTTCTATTAAACAGTCCATATCACTCAGGTACTTGAGGGAGGGAGTAGAATATTCCAGCCGATCAAAACTAATTCGATCTTTAATATATATAGGAAGGAGTTTGTTTTAAGATGCGTGTCAGATTGAAACGGACGACTCAGATGTCATTCTACACGATCAGGTATTGCACTAGATTGAAACTCTGTTTCTGTTATAAAAGGAGAAAAAGGAAACATAGAAACGAATGAACAACAAACAACCGATAATTAAAATCTTATCCCTCCTGCTCCTGCACCTATCCAAGTTCCAAACGAACCATGGGCATCACTCTAACTCACTTTCTCAGTCTGATCGTCATGAGATGCAATTTCCTAGATTCAATCTACTCCTCCTTCCTCCCACCAAGCCTCAGCAGCTCAATCAATCGGATGAGAGATCTGTTCTCTAATCTGGAAACTGTGAGTACCAATCTTCTCCGGGAATTCCCGGACCGTTGGATCGTTAACACTAAAGTAGTTGCTTATTCCGCCGACAATATCTTGTGTAAACTCCAGCAGCTTTTGCTAGGCAAGGATGCAGCCATGGCTTCAAACTTACCGGGCCAAAATAAAAAATTAGAGGAGGTAGGTAGCTCTTCATTTTCATGTTTTGCAACAGACGAGTTTTATACGAGTTTTCCTAGTTCAAGCGAAATTACTGATGAGATTAATTGGATAATCCGGATTTTAGAGGAACTCTTGGTTTCAGGGGAAATTAAGATAGGTTATAGTGGTGTGCTTGCCTATATAAACCCTGGCTTGTCAGAACAAGAAGTGGGTGAACTCCTTTACTCCAGCAACCCTTCTCAACCTTGGTCGGAGAATTACAAAACGCTGATGAAACCATCAGTACTTATGGATGTCCCTGAATACATAAATGGCTTCTTCAATCCAATATACAATCGCCGGCTCAGACAAGCGTCACCATTTACATTGATTACTTCTTTGCGCCTTACTGGTTTGTCAGGCTTTGCAGAACTTCCACTTCTTCCTGTACTTCACACCTTGAGAATCAGTGGGTGTGAAAGATTACATGCGGTGTCAATTTGTGAGAAGTTGTCAGTAGTTGAGGCTCTTGAGATCAGCTGCTGCCCGGAGCTCACTTCACTTGCTGGGCTCAACCAGCTGCTATCTCTTAGAAGCTTAACTCTAAGTTTCTGTTTCAATCTACAATTTGATTTGCATGTGCAGTTGCCTCCATTGCTTGAATACCTAGACCTCACCCATTGTCCTTCTTTGGAGGAGTGGTGCCAAAATGCAGGGCTTCAGAACAGGAAGGTAATAAACACACTGTACCCTTTTCAGCTTTGCTATTAAATTGTGTTCTTTCCCTTTCTTCAAGATTAGAAAAGTAGAATCCTGATAAACATACTGCCTTGTTAATGTTGCTGGAAACTGCTAAACAAATTCTGGTATTGGTATAGGCCAGGTAACTGTCTGCATAACAACGTGCATTTTCACTCTGCTGTATTAGACTAGACTAGATTGAGTACCAGAATCCAATTGCAACAAAATAAGTCATTGTTCTGTGTAAACTAATTGGTTTTTTGTGTTAGAACACGGTGCAATACTATCATTAGTAACTTTGAGCTCTTTTTTTTGTGTGTCTGTGTTTTATTCGGACAATCATTGTTACTCTACTTAATTCTATTTATTTTTTCCCCTTTAAGCTTGATGAAACAATAGAGTCATTCCAAAGGAGTTCCCCAGTTGGTGATTCACCAGTTTACGGTAGAGATAATGAAAAGAACTCGATCATCGAATTCCTACTGTCAGATGATTTCAACAGAAGCAATCTCACTGTAGTCTGCATAGTTGGTGAGAGCGGTATTGGCAAGACCAGTTTAACTCATCTAATTTACAGTGAAGAAAGAGTATTAGATTCCTTTGATGCTCGTATGTTCATTACTATGACTAAGAAGTCTGATGAAACAAGACTAATAAAGAAACTCATTGAGTCTGTTACGAGCTCTCCTTGTCCCATGACAGAGGCAGATTTACTTGAGGAATTGTTGATAGATGAATTATCAGGTACAAAAGTTTTTATTGTATTGGATGATGCTGAGAATGAAAACCCATGTTTTTGGAATAGAATAGTAACCATATTAAACCATAGTACCAGAGGAAGCGTACTGCTGGTCACTACTGAGAGCAAGGATGTAGCTGAGGTCATTGGTGCAATGAAAACTCATTATTTGGATCCTTTATCTGATTATTACTGCTGGAAAATTTTCTGTCAACATATATTTACTGGTCTTAGTACAAATGCCAATACTTATTTAGTAGAGACTGGCAAGCGACTTCTTTCAAAATGCCAGCACAACCCCCTCTGTATAAAGGTTCTCGCTGGATTCTTTGTGTGTTCAAAAAATGAAGAATCATGGGCTGAAATTTTGAAAACTGATCTGTGGGATATGGATGGGTTTGATGGGGATACCTTGCCAACTCTAAGAGTGGGCTATGAACTATTGCCAAACAAACTAAAGAAGTGCCTTCATTATTGTTCCTTGTTTCCAAAGGATTATGTCTTTGCAAAACAACAGATTGTTTGTATGTGGATGTCACAAGGGTTTATTTTCCCCGTGGAAGGAAGACAACCTGAAGAGGTTGGTCTTCAGTATTTTGATGAGTTGCTGTTGAGAGGGTTCTTTCAGCACTCACCTCTCCATGATGTAAAAGAAGATAAATTTATCATGCATGATCTTATTTGTGCTTTGGCAATTAACTTATCCCGAAAAAAAGGCCCTCCAGCTGAAGATGATCTAGAGAGGATATTTGAGAATTGCTTTCATTTCTCTCTCAACCCCTCAAAGATCCAAATGGACGAAATGAAGCCTCTGATAAACTCAGATTTCCAATCTTTCTTGGCCCTAACTAGATTTTCTTTACAAACAAGGATAAACACTTCTATTCTGGATATTACCAGCTTAACTGATCTATTCACAAAATGCATAAACATAAGAACCTTGGATTTAAGTTGTACTGATATTGTGGAGTTGCCAAGCTCAGTTGGGATGTTAAAACAACTGAGGTACTTGTGTGTCAATAACACAAAAATCAGGAGCATACCAGGAGCATTATGTAGCTCGGCTAGTCTCCAGACTCTAGAGGCCAAAGATTGTCAACACTTGGTTGAATTACCTGAAAGTGTGATGGAACTAACGAACCTTCGCCACATTGATGTGAGCAAAAAATCAGGTTATGTGAAAATGATGATTGGTATTGGGCAGCTGACAAATCTCCAGTCATTAGCAGTCTTTTATGTAGGTTGTGAAATGCCATATTGCAGCATCCGAGAGTTAAAGGATTTGAACTGTCTTAGTAGTTGTCTTCAAATTGCAGGGCTTGAGAATATTATATATGGTTTAGATGCTAAAGAGGCTGCTTTGCACAATAAAGTGCATCTTAATACCTTGTGGCTGCACTGGAATGATAATAGAACATGTATAGAATCTGAAGAAAGTGTTACAATTTCTGAAGAGGTTTTGAAAAATCTGAAACCAAACCCAAATATTGGGGAGCTGATTATTAGGAACTACAGAGGCAATTTGTTTCCAACTTGGATGGGAGATCCTTCATTTTCAAAATTAGTCTCGATTATTCTCGATAAATGCCTCAACTGTAGCCAGTTTCCGGCACTTGGCGGTTTGCCATCTCTAAGGCATCTCAGTGTGCAAAAGTTGTACCATCTGGTAAGGTTGGAGAACACAGATAGCCAATTTGTTTCGAAGAATACTCCCAAGTTTCCATCCTTGGAAACACTGAATCTGTGGGAGATGTACGATTTGGAAGAACTATTTGAGACAAATGATTCTGATTTTCCCTGCCTTCGCACTCTTTCCATAAGTAGGTGCCCCATGTTGAAGAGTATACCTTGTTTTTCTTCCCTTCTGAATTTGTCTCTTTATTGCTGTGTGAAACTACCTTACCTCCCGGATTTTCCTTCACTCAAGTCATTTAGGATTGATGGCTTTAAAAAAATAAAGTCACTGGAGTTGCCTAAAGATCTCCCTGCATTAAAGAAACTGGAAATTAGACACTGTAACGAGCTTGTTTTAGTGGAGGGGTTACCAAAACTTCCTTCTCTTGAGAAGCTGAATGTTGTTCATTGCCCAAAATTTGATTCTTTCAAAAGCTGGAAACCGTGTCATTCAAAATCAATAAGCACTACCAGGTATCTACTTTGTAACAAGAACTTTTTTCTTTTTTCTTTTCTCCTTTCCTATCTTTGGTAAATAATTTTAAATAATTTTTGTAGTGATGCATCATGATCTTAAGCTCTGAGAACGTTTTGTTGGTTCTACTATCATATTTTATTTTTTTCATCCTGTGCTAGCAACTTGGAGTACCTGCTTACATGACTTGCTGCTAATAAATATAGCAGCTTATTTTTATCTTTTAAATGATTGTGGACTTGTTATTTTAAGCAGGTGGTTTTTTCCAAAAGAGGAGTCAACAACCCAGGTGGAACATGAAGAGACTTTAAATCTTGCAGAGGTATTAGTAAAATTGTTTCTTTTAATTTCTTAGTTCAGATCTTATTTGATATCATTGAAAGACTATGCCCAAAAATTAGGATTGGATTATCATAATTATACTTTGATTGATAATTGCACCCCCTTATTCTGCACCCCAATGTATTTATATTTATTTCGTAAAGTATTTATACTTACAATTAAATTATTTATACCTTACATTACTAAAAAGCTTCAAATTTGTATATTTAGTTATTCAGAAAAAGTGTCTAACTTACATTTTCTTAATAATAATTTAGAAAATGAAACATGGTGAACACTTTGCACACCAGGTATAAATACGTGTAAACAACTTGCATGTTAGGTATAAACATTTTTAGGATATAGATCAAGGGTGCAAGAATTATTTTCTACAGTTTTTTTGGGTCTGATATGTATGCTTTGCCATGTAGATGCTAATTGCTGACGATACATACAAAGGGATTGAGACACATGTATGCCTTCCAAATAGGTACGACCCTGATTATTTATTTGCTCTTGAAGTGATCAACTCATTGAGAATGAATTGTTTGTCTGATTTATCTAGAACGGATAAGAGCATGTTGGGTCATTCCGTTTCTAAAAGAGAGAGAGAACCTAGTGATGAAGACACAAATGATAAGCAACCAAAGGCAGATAAGCAACCAAAAGTGGATTTATCCGCGGAAAGGTAGTTATATCTTCTCAGTCCTTTGTGTGATATGTTTATTTGCTCCTGAAGTGATCAACTCATCGAGAATGAATTGTTTGTCTGATTTATCTAGAACGGATGAGAGCATGTTGGGTCATTCCGTTTCTAAAAGAGAGAGAGAACCTAGTGATGAAGACACAAATGATAAGCAACCAAAGGCAGATAAGCAACCAAAAGTGGATTTATCCGCGGAAAGGTAGTTATATCTTCTCAGTCCTTTGTGTGATATGTTTATTTGCTCCTGAAGTGATCAACTCATCGAGAATGAATTGTTTGTCTGATTTATCTAGAACGGATGAGAGCATGTTGTGTCATTCCGTTTCTAAAAGAGAGAGAGAACCTAGTGATGAAGACACAAATGATAAGCAACCAAAGGCAGATAAGCAGCCAAAGGTGGATAAATTAAATTTCTTCACGAAAAGGTGGTTATATCTTCTCAGTTTCTTTGTGTGATATGTTTATAAAGCTTAAAGAACTTTTCAGCACTGTAGTTGAGCTGCAATATGGCACTTTCATTGTTACCATTTACCTTCCTTCAGAAAAAGGAACATCTCTACGTAATGTCAGCTGTAGTTACTTAGGCAAATCTGGTAGGTTTATAGGATTACAATTTAGTTCAGTTCCTATCTGAACTAGGATCCATGTGTAAAATTAAATCCAAGATAGAAGTTACCACTAGAAGTGCAGTGGAAGCTCTTCAAATTCGAGCCGTAATCTTCCTTCTTCTCACTTGCTTGTCAGATGTGCGCAACAATAGTAACCTCGTCTCTATTGGTATCCACACGAACAAGTTGGAAAATAACCGTGAGTCAGTGTGCTAGCACCGAACAGAACCCGTTTTTGTCACTTTCTCTCTGTTTGTGGGAATATGTGTCTATATTTTTCTTGGAAATAATGTTTGGCACCATGTTTCATTGCTATGAAACTGATAGTTTTTTGTACACCCAAAATGGCTGTGATGAGATCACCACTGCCCTCCATCTGCCTACATAACTGCCATACATCATAATATTGTTTTGAAACACAAAAACTGTCTTTAGGACTTAGGAGCCAATAGACTAACTATATAAACTAGCAATAGTCATGCACAAAATGCTATTTAAGTTCTAAAGTAACTATCAAGTCCTTAATTGTCTTCTCCATCTTCTTCATTTGCCCCAGTGAACAGTATCGCTTATGAATTTGTAGGGTCCCAGTCCCACACCCTCAAAGGGATTGCTTCAATTACCTCTGGCATCCAGTCTGTTGTAGAGTCTTTGGTCTTCATTTTTGTATTTCCTGTTCAATAAGTCACCAAGGAGATAATTAGTATTAGTAATATGGTAGTTTTAAAAGATTTTTTCTGTGCAGCTAGGAAGCATATCTCATTTCTCATTTTCCAGATTGTCCAACAGATGGAACTGAAAACAATCAAGAAAGCTTTGTTTTGTTCTCATTTTGGAGCCTTATACTCCCTCTCTCTCTCTCTCTCTCTCTCTCTCTCTCCCTCTCTCTCTTGTTTTATTTTAAGTTATTCTTTATTACCATACCACATCACTTGCTAAAGCGGCAGAGAAACAAATACTCAGGCTTGGAATATGTTACAGTACATTAATATTTAATACCCATCTTTTAATTTATTATTTCAAAATTTTAATATTCAACAAGTAATCTTAGTTGAGGCATAAATTCTTACCTTATTTTAACAATTTTACTTCAGAGAGCAAACAGAAAAGCGAACATCTAGTGTACGATTATCAGTTTCAACTAGTGGACCGGAGGCGGTGCTGAGTGATGGATATAGCTGGAGGAAGTATGGACAAAAAGATGTCCTCAATTCAAAACATCCAAGGTATCACATGTATACATATATTATTTTTTTATCATTTTCTTCTATCTAAAGGGAAGAACAAGAAAAAAAATAAAGCAATGTCTATGTTTATTCCTTTTCTCACCAATACAAATATAGTATTTTTAATAAAAAGGAAAACCTCCTGAAAAGGCTCGCAAAAAAAAATTAAGCGGAAATTTCACGTAAATTTCTCGAAAACTTCAAAATTATGTGTACCCCTAAAATTCATAATATCATATTTACCCCTCTAAATTTCAAAAACTCACAAATTTACCCAATTTAATGTCTTTTTTTTCATTAAAACTCATTTTAAACTTATGAAGTTACAATTTTATCCTATATTAAAAAAATATATATATGTAGTTTGTGTAAAAAAATTGTTCACTCTTCTACTAAGTCAATTTACAAGGGCAAATGATTCATTTCTTTTCTTGTGATGCACACATATTGGCAGTTTGGCATATGCTTGTGTGCACATCACAAGTAAAAAATGAACCATTTGCCATCACACCGGCTAATTAGAATAGTGAACATTTATCTTAAACTGGCTACATATTTTGTATGTTTTTAATTAAGAGTATAATAGGTACTCTATAAATTTAAAATGAGTTTGAATTAAAAATTTAGAGGGGGAAATATGATATTATTACTTTTGGAGGGAGGAATACGTAATTTTGAGGGTTTTGAGGAATTCCCCAAAAATCAGATTACTACTGATATTAGAAGAAAATCTAATATTGATATATATATTTTTTAGTATGAACTACTATAAGTTTTAACAGCACATCAGTGAAAAAGAGTTTGAATATACCAAATTACTACTGTAATTCTTATATGTTTACCCACAGGATTGACAAAGTGACAATTAGGCCAGAATCTTGTCACTGGTTCCATAAAATATTTCAATCATCACCGAAAGCAAAGGATTACTATTCTCACTGTTCTGGATAACCACCAAAATCATGCTTTCTATATAGAACTGATCTTCTTTCTTTTTTAATTACCTTCCTCGTGTATGAATAAGACAGAATCCATTCAATTCTTAAAAAGGATTTCTATTCATGAACTTATCACGAAATCCTTCTTTCCAATCGTCCTTTCGACCTTGGTTCTGTAGGAGCAAGTGAGAAAAATTGATAAATAGAACTATCTGATTTATATAAACTTAGTTATCGGAAAAGAAGGCAATGACTAACGTACAATCTGTTGCACCTTTTCAACTGTAGGATCTTTTGATTGCGAAATCATAATCAGTAAAGAATATAAAAAGCCATTTTGGTGGTTTAAAAGAATCTTTATTCATTAGTAAACCGTAATTCTACCTGACTTTGACTGTTCTTTTATTTGTTTATTTGACATTTTGACCTAGAACTACTCCCTATTGGCCTAGAACAATAAATGTCAAATATTAAATGTTGAGCTTTGACCTGTATGTTTGACAATATGGCAATAGTAAATAGTGACAGAAATTTTGTTTATATTATAGGGGTTATTACCGTTGCACCTTCCGACACAGACAAAATTGTCAGGCTACAAAGCAGGTGCAGCGCTCCGATGAAGATCCGACAATCTTTAATGTCACATATCATGGCGAGCACATATGCACACAACCAGCTGCTCAAACTGACGTAACTCATTCACTTGGACATCAACTAATAATGCCTACACAAAATGAGTCTGATAAACAAGTCATGGATATAGCTGGAGGAAGTAGTGGACAAAAAGATGTCCTCAATGCTGCAAAATATCCAAGGTATCATATGTATATAAATTTTAAAACCATGTTTTAATTTATTATTTCAAAATTTTAATATTCAACAAGTAATCTTAGTTGAGGCATAAATTCTTAATTTATTTTAACAATTTTACTTCAGAGGGCAAACAGTAAAGCGAACATCTAGTGTACGATTATCAGTTTCAACTAGTGGACCGGGGGGGACGCTGGATGATGGATATAGATGGAGGAAGTATGGACAAAAAGAATTCCCCAATGCAAAATATCCAAGGTATCATATGTATATATATCTTTTTTATCATTTTCTTCTACCAAAAGGGAAGAACAAGCAAAAAAAAAAAAAACAATATCTATGTTTATTTCTTTTCTCACCAATACATATGGAGTAATTATTTTGTCCCGCTCTATTTAGTCCTCTAAATGTCCCCCTGATACTAACTACCTATCTTATATATTAGTTATTGTTAATAATTAATTAGGCTTGGGAACCTGTCCGAAGGCATTTGGATAGGATTTCTCTCCAACGTCTTTATAGGCTGCACAAATGAAAAAAATATATATTGAAGGCGTATAGGCAATTTATCTAAATTTGATTAATTTTAATATATATCATGTTTAAAATATAAGAGATAAGTATGTTGTTTTCATTTTTTTTAGACTTGCTACCAATAAATGGATATACCATCAGCACAAACAAAGTTATAGAATGAATACTTTATATGTTTTCGTATGAATACTTGCACGCTGAGGTATGAATACTTGAACGACGAAGCACCCGAAAGTACTTCATCATGAATCTCATTTGAAAGAAAAAATTACGTAGAAAATGTTCGTAATTTTAGATTTACAAAATTCCTCACAGATCGTCATAAATATTGACGAGATTAAACGGAGAAAAAAAAAACCACTTCTAAAAATATGTAAAAGATGGATATGTGATTAGAGAGAAAAGAAAATTGATGTCCAGTTTTTTGGTTAAATATTTGATTTCTTAAGTATGAATATTTGATATATTATATAGGAATACTTGCGCGCATAAGCGTTCATACATGCACGCGCCAGTTGTAAAGTTTTTCAAATTTAAGTGGTCCCCAAGTAGTTATTGTTTCTCCAAGTTAGTTAGTTAGGGGGGCTTTACCTTTTTCAGTATTAATACTTTCAATCTTATAGTGTGAATACTTACATATCAATATAAGTTTGGATTAGTATATTTTTTTCATTAGCATGTTTCTAAAGTAGTTTAATTTTTTTTTCTTTCTTACATATCAATATAAATTTATATAGGAATGAATGCTTTCTGTGGGTATAAATACTTGCGTGCATATACATTCATACTTATGGATAGTAGAAGTATGAATACTTTCCTCAGTATATATCAATACGTTCAAGCATCAAAGAAATTAACTAATTAAAGTTACTTTACAACATAACAATTCACACTTCAATTCTTTACAATATTATAATTCACATTTCAATGCGTAAGTATGAATATTTTAATGTTCTAGTGTGAAAATTTATATGTTTTAGTATGAATACTTTATAGTTTAAATATTTTTTAGTAATGATATTTTGTATTTTGAATATGTTATATGTTGAATATTTGTTGATATGTATATGTTGAATATTTGTTGATATGTATATGTATACATGCAATGTTCTAGTATGAATATTTTATATATTTTAGTATGAATACTTTGTAGTTTGTATATTTACTAATATTGATACTTTCAAAGTTATAAAATGAATACTTTATATGTTTTAATATGAATACTTGCACGCCGAAGTATGAATACTTGAACAAAAAAACACCCGAAAGTACTTCATCATGGATCTCATTTGAAAGAGAAAATTACATAGAAAATATTCGTGATTTTAGATTTGCAAAATCCTCACAGATCGTCATAAATATTGACGAGATTAAATGGCGAAAAAAAACCCACTTCTAAAAATGTGTAAAAGATGAGTGTGTGACTAAAGAGAAAAGAAAATTGTTGTCAAGTTTTTTGATTAAATATTTGATGTCTTAGGTATGAATATTTGATATATTATATAGAAATACTTGCGAGCATAAGTTTCATACATGCGCGCGTGAGTTGTAAATTTTTTCAAATTTAAGTGGTCCCCAAGTAGTTATTGTTCCTCCAAGTTAGTTAGTTAGGGGAACTTTATATTTTTCAGTATGAATACTTTTAATCTTATAGTGTGAATACTTACATATCAATATAAGTTTGGATTAGTATATTTTTTTATTAGCATGTTTCTAAAGTAGTTTATTTTTTTTTCTTTCTTACATATCAATATAAGTTTATATAGGAATAAATACTTTCAGTGGGTATAAATACTTGCGTGCATAGACATTCGTACTTATGCATAGTAGAAGTATGAATACTTTCCTCAGTATATATCAATACATTCAAGCATCAAACAAATTAACTAATTAAAGTTACTTTACAACATAACAATTCACACTTCAATTCTTTACAATATAATAATTCACATTTCAATGCGTAAGTATGAATATTTAAATGTTCTAGTATGAAAATTTATATGTTTTAGTATGAATACTTTGTAGTTTGAATATTTTCTAGTAATGATACTTTATATTTTGAATATGTTATATGTTGAATATTTGTTGATATGTATATATATACATGCAATGTTCTAGTATTAATATTTTATATATTTTTAGTATGAATACTTTGTAGTTTGTATATTTACTAATATTGATACTTTCAAAGTTATATAATGAATACTTTATATGTTTTAATATGAATACTTGCACGCCGATGTATGAATACTTGAACGACGAAGCACCCGAAAGTATTTCATTATGGATCTCATTTGAAAGAAAAAATTACGTGGAAAATATTCATGGTTTTAGATTTGCAAAATTACTCACAGATCGTCATAAATATTGACGAGATTAAACGGAGAAAAAAAAACCACTTCTAAAAATGTGTAAAAGATGAGTGTGTGACTAGAGAGAAAAGAAAGTTGATGTTAAGTTTTTTTTTGTTAAATATTTAATGTCTTAGGTGTGAATACTTGATATATTATATAGGAATATTTGCGCACATAAGTATTCATACATGCGCGCGCCAGTTGTAAATTTTTTCAAATTTAAGTAGTCCCCAAGTAGTTATTGTTTCTCCAAGTTAGTTAGTGGTCTCCATCGTACTTTATGGATAAGTTAGTTAGGGGGACATTTAGGAGATAGAATGGAGGGGACTATTAGTCGCTCCCATACATATATAGTATTTTTAATAAAAGGAAAACCTCCTGAAAAGACTCTAAAAAAAATCAAGCGGGAATTTCACGTACATTTCTCAAAATGTTCAAAATTATGTATCCCCCTAAAATTCATAATATCATATTTACCCCTCTAAATTTAAAAAACTCACAAATTTACCCAATTCAATGTCTTTTTTCCATTAAAACTCATTTAAAATTTTTGAAGTTACAATTTTATCCTTTATTAAAAAATAAAAATATGTAGTATGTGCAAAAAAATTGTTCAACCTTCTCGATTTCCAAAGGCAAATGGTTCATTTCTTTGCTTGTGATGCATACATAGTGGGAGTTTGGCATATGCTTGTGTGCACATCACAAGTAAAAAATGAACCATTTGCTATCACACCAGCTAATTAGAATAGTGAACACTTCTCTTAAACTGGCTACATATTTTTTATGTTTTTAATAAAGAATATAATAGATACTCTATAAATTTAAAATGAGTTTGAATTAAAAATTTAGAGGGGGGATTATTATATTATTAATTTTAGAGGAAGGAATACGCAATTTTGAGGGTTTTTGAGGAATTCCCCCAAAAATCAGATTACTACTGATATTAGAAGAAAATCTAATATTGATATATTTTTTTCGTTTGAACTACTATAATTTTTTAGTATGAACTACTATTGTAATTCTTACCCATATGATTGACAAAGTGACAATTACGCCAGAATCTTGTCACTGGTTCCATAAAATATTACAATCATCACCGAAAGTAAAGGATTGCAATTCTCACTGTTCTGGATAACCACCAAATTATGCTTTCTATATAGAACTGATCTCCCTTTCTTTTTTAATTACCTTCCTCATGTATGCATAAGATAGAATCCATTCAATTCTTAAAAAGGATTTCTAATCATGAACTTATTGCGAAATCCTTCTTTCCAATCCTTTCAACCTTGGTTCTGTAGGAGTATGTCAGAAAAATTGATAAATAGAACTATATGATTTATATAAACTTAGTTCTCGGAAAAGAAGGCAATGACTAACAATCCGTTGCACCTTTTCAACTGTAGGATCTTTTGATTGAGAAATCATAATCAGTAAGGAATATAAAAAGCCATTTTGGTGGTTTAAAAGAATATTTATTCATTAGTAAACCGTATTTCTGCCTGACTTTGACTGTTCTATTTTTTTATTTGACATTTTGACCTAGAACTACTCCCTATTGACCTAGAACAATAAAGGTCAAATATTACATGTTGACCTTTGACCTGTATGTTTGACAATATGGCAATAGTAAATAGTGACAGAAATTTTGTTTATATTATAGGGGATATTACCGTTGCACCTTCCGACACAGACAAAATTGTCAGGCTACAAAGCAGGTACAGCGCTCCGATGAAGATCCGACAATCTTTAATGTCACGTATCATGGCGAGCACATATGCACACAACGGGCTGCTCAAACTGACTTGACTCATTCACTTGGACATCAACTAATAATGCCTACACAAAATGAGTCCGATAAACAAGTCATGTTAGACTTCATCAACCCTAGCTTCCCAATCGAGACTCGCGAATCAGGTCACAGTGAACAAAGCACCACCACCTCTCTTTCCAGTACCAGTTTTGGAGGGGTATTTTCATCAGGATTTGGGTCTCCGGGTGTTTCTGATGTTTCTGACTCGAGTTATTTTTCGGCATTTCCAGATGAGTACGGTGTTGATTTAGAAGGGGTTTCAAGTTTTGATGGGTCAGAATCCGACCTCAATGATGAATATGATGATGATGATTTTCGGTAACCAATGATTTCAATTTTGAGCAACCTTGCCACATGCCTTCAAGTAAGGCCAAGAATACAAATTCACACGCCAACATTTATTAGCCAGATTGAGAGGGCTCTTCATTTTTCTTCTTTCCATTTTTTTTTTCTTTTTATCCTTCTATTGTACTGTATCATGATTTGTCTGCTAAACAATGTAGATGGATGTGGAGTACTGAGGTTGTAGTTTGATTTTAGTGCCTTTTGCTTTAGATCCTGTAATGAGTAATTGTGCAAATGTGTCACGTTGATAAATCAGAGTGGTTTTATTTTAATGGTCTTTTGTGCAAATAGCATTTATCGTATCATGGTGGAACGGCTGAAAAAAATAGCTATGCCCATATAGCACTGCTATAGTGCCGATAACATTATAGTTTTTATGGTCCGAAAACGCTATAGCACCACTATAATGCGCTATTTAGAATCCTTGTTTTGAAAGTTAACAGCTGCATTGGCAAAATTTGTCTATCCTAAGTCCCCAAATTTGGTGAAAATAGACAAGGTAGTTTTATGATTGATAAGAAACCCCATTATGACTATGACGTATGCTGACAGTATGTTTTTATACAGTAACAACTATTACAAGTACTAGGATATCGATGCCATTTTTTTTTAATGATATTAATAAAAATTTCGTGTAATGTTCAAGATCTTCTGACAATAAAATCTTGTTCATTTATACATACAAATTGCTAAAGGGAGTACTTCAATCTGGTGGTCGACTGCTCATTTTCAAAACCAGAGAATTAGCGCTATTGGTTGAGCTGTATATAACTAATTGTGACCAAACATGAGCTCCAATTTTTTTTTTCCTTGTCATAACCTGGCCAATACATTCTTTTTAAAAACAAAAACAAGCAGACCAAAATTGTTTAACAATAGAAGGAAATTATTCTACTATCCTGGAGAACTTCACATTGCCTTCATCTACAAGGCCCACTTGCTTCCTTTTCCTGGAGAGGGATTTGAAACCGCTACTTTCATCCACAAATTGAGCTGCAGTTCTCTCTCTCAGTTCCACCAAACTTTCACCTTTTTTTGCTCTTTCAATGACCTAATAAAAAAATACATATATAAATATCTTGTATATATGAAGTAACAAATGTAAGTTAATATAGTTATGGAAATTGCTCCAACTAATGCAAAATATTATCAAAACTGGCATCTTGTACCCTTTTTTTCAATACATTTGCAGATAAAACCGAAAAATAAGATTCACAAATTTAAAAAGTTTTATCCTGTTAAACATTTCATGTACTTGCTCCCATCTTAATTGAAAAAACTTTCTTCCTCAAGCTAGAATTGAACTAAAAGTTTGCATAAAATAATATGAAGCTACCTATATATATAGAGTACAAATTAGAAGGTAAAAGAATGGTCAGTTTTAACCAAGGTTATAAATAGCGATTATAGCGGCGTAGCGGGGAGACGAAAAAAAAAACTATAGCGAATAGCGGAGCTATAGCAAAAGCTTTCCTACATAGCGTTTTTTCTTTTTAAAAATTATATTCTATATTTCTACTAATAATAAACATTATTTATGTAAAATCTCATAGAGTAACAAAAATACCAAATTGATTAAGAAGTTCTAATATTTACATTGAATCAATACAAAGTCCAAATTGCCATTCAAAATATTCCTAATTCTATAATTCATAAACTATCGATACATTTTCTATTCAAAATATCCTACTATCATATATTAAGTATCATTTTACTACATATTTAAATCAATCATTCATTAGATTAGTCAGACTGAGACACAAAACTCATTTAAATTAAAAAAAAATAGAAAAATAAGCCCATGTAGCATAGCGGACCGCTATTCCGCTACGCGCTATAGCGGACCGCTATTACTGCTATAGCGGCTGTAGCTCGATTAGCGCAGTTGTACTCCGTAGCTTAACTTATGAGGTCCAAAACCGCTATAGCTAGCTATTTAGAACACTGGTTTTAACATAATCTTCAACAACTTTGTGGAAATCTCAACTCTACTAGGCTTCTCTCATCGATATAAAAAAGAGGGAAAAACTGAAACTTGACAACAGTTCATGCCAAGGGGCATTTTATATTTATATTTATTTATTTTACTTTTAACAGTAAATTTAAAAGAAGGGTTTAATTTGCAATTGACCCAAAAAGATCTCCATGATTGAGATAGTAAAACATTTTGCAAATGCCCAACAATACACTAGTGGAAAATGTACTTTTAGTATCGGTTATTAAGGCCTATTAGTGTCGGACATCGGGGCGACACTGATAGAGGCGACACAAATTCCGGAACTAATCAGTGTCGGTTGTACAACCGATACAGAATCCAACAATTAGTATCGGTTATCTAGTGGAACCGATACAAAGTTAGAATTTCCGATCCGGAAAAAAAAAATTTATAAATTTTTTGTATCGGTTATTAACTCAGAACCGATACTAAATATATTTTTTGTATCGGTTATTAACTCAGAACCGATACTAAATATATTTTTGTATCGGTTATTAACTCACAACCGATACTAAATGTATTTTTGTATCGGTTATTAACTCACAACCGATACTAAATGTATTTTTGTATCAGTTATTAACTCAGAACCGATACTAAATGTATTTTTGTATCGGTTATTAACTCAGAACCGATACTAAATGTATTTTTGTATCAGTTATTAACTCAGAACCGACACTAATTTTTATTTTTTGTATCGGATATTAACTCAGAACCGGCACTAATTTTTTATAAGCTTCAACTTATCGCTTCTTCCGATTCCTCCGGTTGCCTTTTCCACAACCCAGGGACTGTTGAAATAACATAGAAATTAGTAATTACAAGAGATATTGAAATGGTTTAGCAGATTTAATTTGAAACACTTACTCCTTCAGCGCGTTGATGATCGCAATATCTCTTACAAGTTTATGCTTTTCATACTTGTTGCTCGAAGAATCGAACAAGTAGAGCTCACTTTCATACGGCCGGATCACAAACAATACCCAATGAGAGCTGCATGTTAGGTTTGTAGCATGTTATATTATATAAATATTTCTATGAAATTAAAAAAATTCAATAAAATAAGAGTATATATATATAATAGCACTAACTCTTGAAAGTACGGTATGAAGATAAATTTCTTGTCCCGGTTTTCTCGCAGAGCTTTCCTCAGGTACGTATCGGCATATTGCTTCGACATGTCATCATCACCTTGCAAAATATAGCCGAACGTCTTCTCGGGATTCATGAACCCTATAGAGATCTCTGGGAAGTTGTCCCTTTGGTATTTGAACATGAACCTGCAAAAAGACGTAGATGTGGTATAATTTTTTTAAATTTTGAATTAAAATCCTAAATTATGTCATTATTACGAATATAAACTCACAGCATGAAGATCTGCATAACTGGTACGCTGAGCCACTCCGTGCGCATGCACAAGTCCCTATAGTCATCTCGATTGACTGTTATGACATAGGGTTCATTGAAAAGCTCAAGCGGCGCCGGGACACTGATGAAGGGTTGACCTTGGCGCAGAAACCGATCACGCACAGTCTTGTACATGCCTCCCAGTCGGTTGAAATCGATGGTGTCGAAATCCTTGTAGGTTGAAATTGGAGAGGGCTGAAATCCTACAGGTTGTTTGGGTTGTTCCTGCAGTTAGGACCAAAAAATCAGACACAAATACTTGTAACTATATAGGATGTATAGATGCAAATTTACAAGTAAAATAAGTTGTAATAATAATGTAAGTTTGTTACCAGATCCTCGATAGATATTAGAGCCATCGGCCACGAAGTGTAACTGCCAATAGCGGAGGAAAGTGTCACGAGTTCGCCATTTGGCACAGGTAACGGAGTGTCCTCTTCGCCCGGATGACACACATCCACCGTTACCCTCGCATGGTCATCCGGTACAGGCATACCGTGAATCACTAAGTCTTTCAGGATCGGAAGATTGATTGTCCCGATGGCCACTTCGTGCTTTACCCCGTCGCGAACCACCTGGAGTTTGCAGGTTCGTTCTGACTGCTGTACAAATATATTCTGTATTGAGGTTAACGAAATAACATTTACGAATTGTAAGAAAAGTAACGAAATTCTTTTTTCAAATGACATTTACCTGGATCGGATCGAAATATGGCAGCTGCTCTGGACCGCTCTCGGGCTTTCTTGTACAATTGGTTCAGTCCGTTGAGCCATCATCTGAGCCAACTGTTGCTGAACCAATTGTTGTGTCTGCTCAGCCATTTCGGCCTTCAACCTCGCTGCCATATCCTCGAAGTCCCTTTTTTGGGCCGCTACTCTCTGAGCCACTTCTCTCTGTATCCTCTCTTCATTCTCGGCCTCAGACTCCACCATTCTTGGCCTCCTCTTACTTGGTTGCCCCTCGTAGGCTGCCGTGATTCTCACGTGGGATCCAATCCCTCGCATCCTCCCTGCATGCTCTCGATTTGGCAGAGATTTCCCCAGAACATCGTCGTAACGCTCGACGGAAAGCAATCCTCTATTGAATGCATCTTCATTTTCTTGCTGAAATGGCAAAGTTCACATGTTAGAGAAAAATAAATTCATGATTGAGTTCGACAAATAGATATAGAATAGCACTCACAATTCTCTTGACGACCTCTTCTACTGCCAGATTTGGATAAACAGGCTCCTGGCCGCCCTCAGGGACCTTCTGTCTTGCCAAGCACCATGCGACATGCCTATGCTGGACAGACATGTCGAGTAACTCCTTCTCTGACAGTGCAGTTGTTGACCCTTGGGAGGATAGCGAGCCACTAGATGCCTGCGAGTCCGCAATCCCCTGCAGAGCATCTTTGAGCTTGTTCTTGAATTTTTCACCAGCGTAGCCTCTGGATCCTAAGCGATGCGGATAGATGTTCTTCTTCTGATTCGCCCGCCCCTTCTCACTTAGCTCCTACAGTTTTAGAGGAGAAACAATTGGACTTATAGAGAAGCTTGGAGATAAAGCATCTGTATATATAATAGAGGAATACACATACCCTGAAAGCTTCCGACTGGCGGGACACCACAAAGGCATCCCAATCTGCTTGACTGATTTGGTACTTCTTGAGTTTGGGCGTCTTACCTTTCAGCGCAAATTTTGTCGTCAGATCGGTTCTGAACTTACGGTGTAGAGCGGCCATTTGCGAGAGAAGGCGCTTTTTCAACTTCTCGTTATCAGGTATTTTCCAGTCCTCCTGCCAAGACAAATAGTGATTAGGTTTGGAGTTATTCTAATATAAAAAAAAGCTGGAGAAATAAAAAGATCATATATAGAGCTTACCGACAGAGTCGCCCATATCTTATCCTTCATGAGATCGTCAACCTCAGACCAATCATTTATAGTGATCGGGACATTCCTTTTGACCGAGAGACCCAGCTGAGAGGAAAAACTTTTAGTATTTTTATCAATTACAGGCCTCCCAAACTTATCAAATACCACATTCTTCCCTTGGGTATTAATCACCCGAGTCAGCTGTGTGGGCCCCCTCCCTCGTTTCTTACCCGAACCCTGCTCACCCTCGCCATCAGAGGATCGCTCACTATCACCACCAGATGACATGGTAGAAACTGCAACACAATTTCACATATCAAACCCTACATTTTGATGCACGAACGATCAAGAAATTGGAACAAATAATGGAAAGACAGATTTGGTTCTGAGATCACACAGATTCTCAAAACGTTAATAAACTGATTCATCAAAAACTAACTTGCCAAAAGACACGACGTCTGTTTAAATACAAACCCTAAAAACAGAAAATGCATAAAAGACCCTAAAAACAGAAAATTATAAAGAAAAGTCCAAAAGTCCATGAAAGAAGACTCGGATCGCAAATCTGAGCCATCCGATTGGCGAAATGAATCATAGATTAGTTTCAGATCCGGTTTTGAGTTGTGGAGTTCCATGCAAAATTTCAACCCGATCCGACGGACGGATTAACAGTTACGCCCCTTTTTGTGGAGCATGCGCAGCAGGACCATATTGCATCACATTTAACAATTCCACGCTTTCATATATCTCACATATGAAACCCTAAATTTAACAATTCCACAATTTCATATATCAAACCCTAAATTTCATATATCTCACATATCAAACCCTAATTTAACATACATCTCATATATCTCACATATCAAACCTTAAATTAGTTTATTTTACATATATCTCACATATCAAACTATCAATTTCACATACCAATTTCTCATTTCACATTTCACAATTCACAATTCACAATTCAAACCCTAAATTTAAATATCTAAATTCACAATTCAAACCCTAATTTTATATATCGCAATATCTCGCAATCCTCATCACATATTTTGCCTAAATTCTCATATAATTGTCACAATTTAAAATTCCAATTCACAAATCCCAATTCTCACATCCAATTCACATATAATTTGTAAGTTCTCAACTCCTAAAACTCAATTCCACAATTCTCATCAATAATTCGGATATATACCAAAAATCTTCACAAAAACCCAAAATAAGAATAGAAAATCAATTACCAAAGAGACAGAGAGAGGCAGATGTGGAGGTGGCCGGTGCTCAGCCAGATGTGGAGGTGGGCGGATCCAAGCCAGATGTGGAGGCGACCACACTCGAGGCCGAGAAGGAGGGGCGCGCGGAGTGAAAGAGAAAGCGGCAGACTGAAGAAACCCTGGGAGAAGCGAGAGAGGCGACCACCCTTCGCCGGCGTCTTCTTCGGCCGAACAAACCCTAGGTGAGAGAGAATAGGAGAGGTGGGCGGAGGGAAAGAGAGAGGCAGACACAGAGTGAGGAGAGGCGCGCATTCTGAAAATTTTTCTAAGTCATTGAATTGAAATAGTTTTGAAACCAACATTTGTGTCGGTTAGTAAGTAAATAACCGATACTAAATTCCATTTGTGTCGGTTCCCCTATATAACCGACACTAAATATATATTTGTGTCGGTTAGTAATTAAATAACCGATACTAAAATAAAATTTGTGTCGGTTCCAGTACATAACCGATACTAAACACACATTTGTGTCGGTTCCAGTACATAACCGATACTGATTTTATATTTGTGTCTGTTCAATTAAATAACCGACACTAATTTGAAATGAAAAAAGTGTTTCCTGTTTTTGTTTTGTTCAAAAATAATTTCAAATAAAATTTGTGTCGGTTCCAGTACATAACCGATACTAAACACACATTTGTGTCGGTTCCAGTACATAACCGATACTGATTTTATATTTGTGTCTGTTCAATTAAATAACCGACACTAATTTGAAATGAAAAAATTGTTTCCTGTTTTTGTTTTGTTCAAAAATAATTTCAAATAGTTTTGTTTTATTCTTATTTACTAAATTTGTTCGTTCTTTGTTAAAATAAAACAAGATGTAATTTAATTTATTAAATGTAATATAATATTAATTTAAATATTAGATTAATACCAAATAAATATAATATCATATTAGATTAGTATTAAATAAAATATAATATTAAATACAATATAATATTAGTTTAAATATTAAATAAATTACATTCAATTGGTATGTATAGATATACCAATCATTCAATCTTATTCTTGGACCCATTCTCCTTCGTTATGATCGCGGCGTGTGTGACTTATTTCGCTATCCGGAATGCTTGGTAAAGATGATATGCCTGTGGAAAATGGAGGGATCTCGTCAAAATGATCGAACGCTTCTTCATCATCCACGTTATCGACCCCAATGATAAGTCTTTTTCCGGGTAGGACAACATGTTTTGAACGATCCGCGGGGTCAATTATGTAGAACACTTGTGTGGCTTGTCTTGCAAGTATGAATGGATCGTCCTTATACCCAGCCTTACTGAAATCTACCAAAATAAAGCCATCATTGTCAACTTTAACCCCTCGACTGTTATTGACCCATTTACAACGAAATAACGGGATATTAAATTGTCTGTAATCCATTTCCCAAATTTCTTCAACAAACCCGTAATATGACATCGATGCATGCGAGGGTCCGGCAGCTTTAGCTCCTGAAAAATCATTCGAAACGGCTACTAACGTCACTCCACTGTTCTGCACAGTACTTTTTAAATCTTGACTTTTCGTGTAAAATGTGTACCCGTTGATATCGTATCCTTCGTAGGTCCTCACGACTTCCCTTGGGCCAAGAGCCAACATTCTGATGGTTTCCGAAATGCTTTCTCCTTTCGGAGCCTTCAAGACTCGACGAGTCAGCCAATCTTCGAACTTTTCTTTGTGTTCGCCCATCAACCACTTATCGGACCTCTTCGGGTTCTGTTGCCGCAACTCGGTCATATGCTCTTCAAAATATGGATAAACGTCTGTGAGGTGTTGTAGAACATGGAAATGTGCTAGCTTCATAATATCTTTTTGGGGCACGAATAATTTTGAACCGATTGTGCCTACACCGTGAAGTCTTCCCTCGTGCCGAGATTTAGGAATGCCAACAGGTTTTAAATCCTTCAGATAATTAGTACAGTACTCAATAACCTCCTCGGCGGCATAGGATCTCACAATGCTGCCCTCAGGACGATACCGGTTTCTGACGTATCCCTTTAATATTCCCATGTACCTCTCGAACGGATACATGTACCGCAAGAAAACTGGTCCACACATCTTAATTTCGTTAACCAGGTGGACAATCAAATGAACCATGATATCAAAAAAAGATGGCGGAAAATACATTTCGAGGTTACAGAGAGTGACAACAACCTCCTTCTGCAAATCATCTAACGTCTCAGGATCATTTACTTTGCAACAAATGGCGTTGAAGAAAAAACATAACTTCGTGATGGTCTGCCTAACACACGGTGGTAGTATGCCCCGAATTGCAACAGGAAGAAGCTGTGTCATTAAAACATGACAGTCGTGAGACTTCATACCCGTCAATTTTAATTTTTCCATTGAAACCAGGCTTTTAATGTTTGAAGAATATCCAGATGGAACTTTGACACCGTGAAGGCATCCGCATAGGCTTTTTTTTTCGTCACTCGACAACGTATGCATTGCGGGAGAAATATACCACCAGATTTTACCCTGCTCGGTCTTCTTCTCTGTGGGCTGTAGATCCTGCCGTATGTTCAACAACTGCATGTCTTTCCGAGCATTGATACCGTCCTTTGTCTTACCCGGAATATTCAATAATGTGCCGACTATGCTATCGCACACATTTTTAACAACATGCATCACATCGAGACAGTGTCGAACCTCTAAATGCTCCCAGTACGGTAAATCCCAAAATACAGATCTCTTATTCCACATAATTTTCGGATCCCCTTTCTTTCTTGCGGCCTTTTTTTTAAATTTCCCAAATTCTACCTTGATATCCCTCACTCGTGCATAAACTTCTCAACCGGTCAACGGGTATTTCACTCTCCCATTTTCGGTCTTTCCATTGAATTCTCTCTTTCTCTTTCTGTGGACGTGATTGGCAGGAAGAAATCTACGATGACCCATGTACACATTTTTAGAGGAGTTAGGCACATACAGATCGACTGTCCCGTCCATACAAATAGGGCATGCTTTCTCTCCTTTGACGCTATAACCCGACAAATTACCATAAGCGGGGAAATCATTGATGGTGCAGAAAATCATGGCATGTAGACTGAAAATCTCCTTGCTATATGCATCAAATATCTCCACTCCGGGAGCCCATAATTTTTTCAGATCCTCGATCAATGGCGCTAGGTACACATCTATGTCGTTTCCGGGCTGTTTAGGTCCTGATATCAGCAGGGTCATCATGATATACTTGCGTTTCATACACAACCAGGGCGGGAGATTATAAATGCATAATAGAACTGGCCAACTGCTATGTGTACTGCTCATGGTACTGTGCGGATTCATTCCATCGGTACTGAGCCCGAGCTTTAGGTTTCTCGGGTCACCGCCAAAGTCGGGAAACTGTCTGTCAATATTTCTCCACTGAGGAGAATCAGCGGGGTGCCGTAATTTTCCGTCTTTTTTCTGACTATCGAAATGCCAACGCAATAATTTTGCATCTTTAGCATTGGAAAACAAACGTTTGAACCTCGGTATCACGGGTAGGTACCACATTACCTTGGCTGGAGGTCCTTTACTCGATCTGTCTGTATCACTTTTATTGACGGTTGACTGCTTTCTACTGTAACGCGATGCACCACATTTCGGACACTCGTGGTGATCTTCATACTCATTCCGATATAATATACAGTCATTTGGACATGCATGTATTCTTTGAACTTCTAAATCCACTGGACACAGCATTTTCTTCGCCTCATAAGCATTACAAGGGATCTCGTTTCCATCTGGAAGAATTTCTTTTAAAGTTTGCAATAAAGCAGTAAAACTCTTATCAGTCCAACCATTAGATGCTTTCAGATTATACAATTTTAAAACACCTTTCAATTTTGAAAATTTAGCACAACCAGGATACAATTCCTTATTACAATCTTCGTACAAATTCTCAAATACACAGTACTGCTTATCATTACCGAAATCCTCTTCTAAATCACGTAGCATTTGATCAAAATTATCCATGACTTCATTTTCATCGACTGGCACATCATCACTACTATCATTTACATCGGTATGGTGTTCATGGTCCTCATAACTGGTACCTTTGTCCGTTTCCAAATTACTCTCACCATGCCATATCCAACGCTTGTAATGGTGCTTGAATCCACGACGGATCAAATGGTTCCTCACTTGGATGGGTTTGGAAAATTTCTTCAGATTGTTACAATCACGGCAAGGACACAGCATCACACCATTCCCATCACCTGCCATATATTCCTCAGCAACTTTCATAAATTTATCAACACCTGCCATATATTCATCCGACAGACGTGATGCTTCATACATCCAACTACGGTCCATCTGCAATTAATTATAAGAAAACACAATTAATTAATCAGTTCATTGGGCTTAAGTGTTCACAGTAGGGCTTATATGGGCCGGTTACCATCTTATCCCACTCTTTGAATGCTCTGTCTCAGCAGTAACCACGTATTAGTCGTGTTTTAGTATCTAGGAAAATTTCGGCAGCATTTCCCCTTAGTTCCCCGAGTACTCAGGAAACTAACATGGGAAAATGCTGCCGAAATTTTCCTAGATACTAAAACACGACTAATACGTGGTTACATCCTAATTGAGACAGAGTATTCAAAAAGCAGTCCCAAAACGGGGACTATTCAAAATTGATCCCTAGTGGATTAATTTTGAACGGGTATCATGACCTAAGGTATTAATTAATTCGGTTGTGGCACGTAAAACAATACTCTACCTAACTATATACATATACCTACAATAGATCGATAAACCTAATTAACTATACACACAATGCACAAAGTACGTACTAATTAAAATTAAAACAAGAGTTTTAGGTTATTAGGCTAGCTTACATTTGTTTGTATGCCGGATCGAGTGAGATAAAGAGATCGTTGCACCGACCAAATCCCTCAAAAAATCCAATTATCTACAAAATTAAGATTTTTGTGGGATTAACACAATGGCATGCTACATAATTACAAACTTGACCTAATAAACAATTTTCCAACAATATTATAGCATGATTCCAATTCATTTCTTCCATACTCTCAATGATTGAAAAAATTTCGGCTTTGAACCGAGCTACAATGTTGATCAAAGAAATATCAAGGAGATCAAGGACTTACATGCAAAATTACCTCAATCCTCCTCTCCTAAAGCTTCCTGCCTTAGATCAAAGAAAAACAAGTAATTTTTCGCAAAGAGATAAAAGAAAGAGCTGCTGAAAGCTTCAACCGTCGAAAACCTAGTTTTAATTCTGTCTGATCGGACTTATAGGAAGAAAGGTCCAATTTGTATCGGTTAATTAAAAATAAACGATACAAAAAACTTTTAGTATCGGTTCCCATAAAAGGGCGACACAAAAATTATGATTTAGTATCGGTTCATTTATAATGAACCGACACAAAACTTTTAGTATCGGTTCCCATAAAAGGGCGACACAAAAATTCTGATTTAGTATCGGTTCCTTTATAATGAACCGACACAAAACTTTTAGTATCGGTTCTCCATTAATAACCGATACAAAAATGGAACATTTAGTATCGGTTCTTTGCAGGAAACCGATACTAAAAGTTTTGTGTCGGTTCATTATAAAGGAACCGATACTAAATCGTAATTTTTGTGTCGCCCTTTTATGGGAACCGATACTAAAAGTTTTTTGTATCGTTTATTTTTAATTAACCGATACTAAATGTTTTTTGTATCACTTCATTCAAAGAACCGATACTATTAGGGCGACACTGAAAGTCATTTTTCCACTAGTGATAGCAGTAACTTGCTAAAAAAAGGCAAAATACTGAAGGTCTCGAGTGAAGGGATGAAATACCAAATGTCAGCCATAGAGATGAGTATTAATTGGATAGAGATTGCATGGCGTTTTGGGCTTCTTGTTTTGTGATATAATCCACAAATGCAAAGCCCTGGAGGATCTCATTTTTTTTTGGCAATCTAACATTTTATCTGAGAACAAAAAAAAAAATGAATTTTTGTCAGCAAAGTGTTTCAGTACTAGAAAAGCACCAAATAACTAGAAAAATGAAAAACCAAAAGTCCTCAAAGGGATGCATTTAATGACAAGATCTATTTGAATAAATGTCAACTGCAAGGGTTCCATAATGGTTTACACAATGTATTTGTTCATTCTTTTAGGTTAGATTGGGTACCACATATAGAAGACACTACTACAAAATTTCAAATTAGCACCGGTCAAACAACACCGGATTTATTGTAACTGGTGTTGTATAAATATTAGCACCAGTTAAAATAACCACCGTTGCTCAATATCTGATATACAGCACCGGTTTATATGCCAAAACCAGTGCAGAATATACAGCACCGGTTTATTATTAATAACTGGTGTTGTATGTCAGATATTTAGCACCAGTTATTTTGCAAAACCGGTGCTAAATATTCAGCAACGGTTGGTTTTGCACCGGTGTTGTATATCAGAAATTTCAACTGGCGCCCTTTCTCTCGAATCCATATCCTCTGAGGTAACATAATAATTCAGCTTCATATTTGGACCGTTTGATAGCAAATAATCCCTTTAATACTTGTACAAGTTCTTTTTAAATGGACTGGATACAAACGGAAATAATATGTTACCTTAGGTGATACGGATTCCTTTCGATAACAAATAATCCCTTATTTATTTATTTATTTTTTACAGATTTTCAGACATAGTTTTATTACAAGTAATTGACATGCTGATATACCTTACTCTACATTATGGTCCATTTCTGAACATGTAAACTGAAATGCACCAGGCAAACCAAAAGAGCTAAATTGTGGTCCAAACATCAAGAGATGACCAAAAGGACTAAACAGCTGCCTTATATCTTCTGCTCTTGCTTCAAAAGCCACATTACGAAAAAGAAGTTTTGTAGAACTATACTCCTTTCCCTCTTTCTTTGGAACTGCACCCTCTTTCTCTAATATAATATATAAAATTTGTCAATTACTATCTAAGCTCTTTGTTTACATATTAATAATTGTTAAAAGTTTCCTAATTGGTATCACGCATTTAAGAGATAATATACACTTGCTCTCAAACACAGAAGCACATTAATTAGCATACAATCATTAGAGATCTTCAAATAAATTTAAAAATGAAATAAACAGAGAAATAACAATAATGCAGTCTTGAAGCCAAGGTCCCAACAATTATTCAGTACTACCCAATGATTGGTTGAGTAAATAATTACAAATAATGTAATATAATCATAAATCACATCATCCATTAATAACATCTCAATTTTGACAACTGTCTGATACTATCTGGGAACCCTCAATTCAAATTGAAATAGAAAAAAAAAAAAAAAAAAAAAAAAAAGTGATTTTTTACGTGTCCCTTTGCTCCAATTTGATATTTTTGCCCCCAATAACTTCATTTTATTTCAAAATGTGCATGTTTCAGGTTAAAATGTGTATATTTATACATTAATTTCAATATCTTTACTTGTCAATTAATTTTGTCATTGGATAGCCTGATTAGACCCATAAAACCACAAGATAAGAAAAAAAGTAGTAAAATAAAATAAAATAAAATAAAAAATTGAAATTGAGACAAATAGCGAATTTATTTGCAGCTTTAATTTGGTTTCAAGAGGCACGAATAAATAAAAGACTGTTTGGCCTTTCTCCAGAAATAGAAAGTAATTAATGAGTACCAAATGCATTTAATGTTCTTCCTTCAAATATTTGTTAATTATTAATTTCTTTCATCCATTCCTCTTTTCTCAATAGAGCCATAGAGGGCACATCTATAGCCCAGCCTAAACTAGGCCCGGTCCAGTTTAAAAAGGCCATTTAAGAAGTTAGGTTAATCATCATTTGTTTGAAAGGCCCTATAAGAAGTTGACATATATATTTTTTTCTCTTTAATTTTCATATCTTAAATATATTAAAATTTGGAAAGTTGAATGTTAATCTCAATTTTCTTTTAACATTTTTATCTTTATCAAATTAGTTAATTTAAATGAAAGATGCAAATCTAGCCTAGCAAGTTGAGCAGGTTCAAGTTGGAGCGATTGATGGTTTCTATCAAATCATTTTTTTTTATTTCACTATCAAATCATTCTATGATTCTGGCAGGGTTAATTCATTATATTGTTCGAGTCAATTTTGACTGTAAGGACGATAGATTTGCCTTGTAGACTATAATTTTTGTTACTAATTATTAATATTACATAATATTTCCCATTAGGATTTAATACTTTTAAAATTAGTAGCAACTTCCAAAATATTATAGTAAAATGGCTCACGGAGATAAAAATCGACCGGATGTAGATAAAGGGACTAGATCTTGTGCCTCCAGAGGGGCAGGATTTTCTTGCTCCAGTGTCGTTGACACGTGAGCCTGCAGCAAAATTAAATCTATTATTTAAATGTCTAAATCTGTCTGGGCCCATATGTCAGCGACACTAGAGGAAGAAAAATCTTGCTCTCTGGAAGACAGGTGATCCGAGTTCGTAGATAAATATATGACAAACACACAATCTTCTGGTTTATCAAAACTAGCAACGCAAAACCATGTGCATTTATTAAAACCGGTATGCGAATACTTTCAAACTCACCAAGCTCTTTGATGAGTTTAACACTAAAACCTATCTGGAGTTCAAACGATGAATTCAAACTGTTGAAACTGATTTATTTCACAAGTGATGTGTTTACATGTCAAATTTATAAAGTACAAAGTCAAGCAGTAAAAAAAATAATTAAAAATAAATGTATTAAAATTAACTTGTATTGCACTAAATAAATTCAAAATTTTATAAATTTGACTTGTGAACGCGTAATTTGTAAAATAGATCAGTTTTAATGGTCTAGATTTGTTATTTGAAGTCATTTCAATAGATTTTGAAGTTAATCCAATCACGTAGAAACCTATCTAGTCTTAGAGATAGGAGTAGGTCTGATGGGCATCAGACCTACTTTTAGGTTCAATTAGCTCTAACACCATACGATTAGCACTAAAATTAGTTTGCACGGAAGTTGAAACAGATATGCACAGATTTTAATGTACTTAGCACAGATCTTGATGCAATTGAATGGTCATATCAACCATCGAAACAGAGTCGATGGACCTACTCTAGGGATGGCAATGGGCCTAGCCCACGGGTATTTTGTCAAGCCCAGGCCTGGCCTGTCCGTAAAAGATTAATGGCCCGCCTGCCCGGCCCAGTCTGACGGGCTTGAAAATCTAGGCCCGGCCTGCCCAATGGGCTTTTCCTCCAGGCCCAGGCCTGCCCGCTATTTTGCCTACAAAAATCAGAAAATTAGAAAACCAAAAAATCATAAAATTAGAAAATCAGAAAATCAGAAAACCAGAAAACCAGAAAACCAGAAACCAGAAAACCAGAAAACCAGAAACCAGAAAACCAGAAAACAGAAAATCAGAAATCAAAAAATCAGAAAACCAGAAAACCAGAAACCAGAAACCAGAAACCAGAAAACCAGAAACCATAAAACCATAAAACCATAAAACTAGAAAATCAGAAATCAGATAAGCCCAACGGGCTGCCTATGGACTTCGACTTAAGCCCAGGCCCGACCTTACCTGGCCCATCACATCGCCGGGCCGACCGGGCATCCGGGCAGCCCGGGCGGGGATGACCGGGCCAACCGGACTTTTTTGCCATCCCTCCTACTCTGAACTCCTAGTCTTAACCTACTCTGAACTCCTAGTCTTAAATCTTGATGGCTGAGGCTCACGGATTCAACATTTTATTCCCATCTCTTTTCGGACGGTGTAATTTTAACTGGGCTGAATCTAATTTGGGCTGGGCTATAATTAAAAAGAAACCCAACACACCTTACAAATAAATTTCCTTCGATTTCAAAATGCATCCTGATTCCAGTCAGGTCAGAAAAGTTTGTCAGCATCATGGATAAAAAGAAGGAAACGAATCTGCTGCGATTCTAAAGGGATCGCAGGATCCTGTTTTTCCGTATCCAACTTTTACTTTTTTGAAATACACGAATCTCTAAATAAACTAATTTTTATGCACGAATCTCAAAAAAAATTAAGAGTTGGATATGGAAAAGCAGGATCCTACAATCCCTTAAGAATCGCAGCAGATTTAATTTCTAAAAAGAAAAGGATGGTCATGCATATTTCCAATGCTTATTCCTCTAAGACTAGGTAAATTGAGAGGCAAAACAAGGAAGATGTAATGGCTAAGGGACTTCTGTATTAATGTTGGTTTTCATATATATAACCTGAAGCACTTTGGATCGATGGTTCAGATATTTTAGAATATGATTTAAAATGTTGTTATTTCGATTGATTAGAGATGTCAGAATTTTTTTTTTTAGTTTTAGTTGGTATAGCCGTATCCCAATAAACCCAATAATCGGACTTGATTTTTGCAATGTTAAAATAAACTAAGTATTCTTGTAGTTGGATTTTTGTTGTTAGTTTTTTATTACTTACAGATATAGTATCTCTGCTGGTGTTTTCTTTTTATCTAGTTTTTTGGTTATTATGGTGTTTAGCTGAGTTACAGCTATTCAGTGTCATGGGATGGAGTTATATTTTGCTGATATAGGTCTGATATTGTATTTGTAAGTTAACATTTTCTTGAATGAAATGGGATTCGGCTTTTTTATCAAAAAAAAAAATAAACTAAGTATTGTCAAATCAAAAGAGGCTCATATATATATATATGAACTCTGTTTTAATTCCTTGCTCTTTGATTCAATAATAGATTTATAAATAATGTTTTGGAAAAGTTACAATAACATAATTCTGATTGAAATAAAAAAAATTAATAATTCTATTCGAAACGAAGAGCCCGAACAACACTGCCCCAGTCTGAGTCTCACAGTGATCTGCATGGCGGCGGTGCTGCTCGTTTTGACGGCTCTCATTCTCTTCCTCTTCCTCTTTTTATTCATCAATTACCATGATCTTAATCTCAATCCGCACCACTCACAAAACAAACTGGACCTCTCTAGTAGTTCTCCCACCGGAGAGAAAGACGCCATTGTTTACCTCGACCAGTAAGTGCTCACTCGCTCTGTCTCAACTGCTGAAAAATCAATCAATCAATCAATTAATTAATTACGATATGATAAAAGCTGATGGAGATATAAAATTTAAGTATTTGTGTGAAAAAAATATTATATAACTTTTAATTCAGTGGTGTTTGCGATCCAGTTCCATATATAAAATTGTTCAGGGGTTTGTAACGGTTACAAATCAATGCATAAAGACAAAACGACATTAAGGGCCTGTTCGGATGTCACGGGATTACACGGGATGGGATTTGATGGGAATGGGAATCTAGTTTTGAAAAAGTGGGAACCCACGGATACGGGATGCACGGGATTAATTATGGGAATATGAGAAAATGAGTGTTCGTTTGTATCATGGGATTAATTGTGGGAAATCTTTATTATTTTAAAACATGTATATCTATTTAATTATTTTAGTTTAATTTAGTCATAAATGATTTTTTTTATTTAATTTTTTTTTAAAATGGTATAACGTTCTGTATTGATTTTAACTAATTAAGTTGTGGTTGGCTTAATATAAAAAAACTAATATTAAATATAAAATTACAATGAAAAAAAAAACTGTCATCCCTCCACTAATATTTAAAATTTCCCATCTATTTATTTAGACCAATAATATGCTGTAAATTTAATATTTTAATGGATTGTAAATTGTAATATTTGATAAATTTAATATTTTTTAAATTATATTAGATGTAAATATTATATTTATAAATTTAAAGGTTAAAGTTGCATAAATTCAAGTCTAAGATAAAAATCATAAAATAGAGAGACCAACGTGGCATTCAAGTCCTCTCTCCTGTAGTCATGTGAAAGGAAGAATAAAGTAACGAAAAAAAGGGGAACAAGTGTTGTCCGGATTTTGGAGTACGTTTAGTCCCACAAGAGAAGTACAAAACAAATAGAGGTGTTTATATACAAATCTTCAAAGAAACTCATGTATTTTTAAGTTCGGTGAGGACATAAAGTGGATCAGGTCTGACAAGTAAGAAAAAGAGTGATGTTGACTGCTGTGGGAAAAAATTAATTTGGTCTGAGTTAATAATTTTTTTCTCAAAATTTTACACTGCCGTGGGTACAAGTTGGGAAAAATAGCGGGTAAGAGTTGGGAACAAAACGGACATCCGAACAGGCTTGGGAATAAAAATTCCAATTAGCCCGAATTCCTATCAGATCCCATCAAAATTTTGCTTGCCGAACAGGGCCTAATTAGGAAGAATAAATTTTGAAAATTAATTAATTGTTTCCAAGATTTACTATTGTATTTGTATCGTATTACTATATCGATACGCATGCGTTGAAAATTATCATACAACATAATATCAATGCTTTTGAATAAGATATATAATTAAATTTTATAAGACTAGCTATCATAATTCGAAAATTTAGGAACATGGTAAATTATATAATTTAATATTTATCCATTTTCAATCAAGAAAACACTATATTAAGTGATATTTAACAAGGAAGACAACACGATTAATCATGAAAATCAATAATTAAACAAAATGAATTAACTGAAAAAAGGGTAAAAAAAAATAATGAAGAAAAAAAGTGCAAAATTTTTTGATAGGGTATAAAGATTTTACTTACCAAAGAGTTAATTACAAATTGGCCAAAACTTCGCATCGTAAGTTTCAAGATAACTTCTTCTTCAAGTAGGTGCCCTCAACCATTCCTAACGTAATTTATGACTCTTTCTTCCTTCTTTCTTTTTCCGACTATCAAGTATTTGTTGCTCTTTGTACAAAACGAGTGTGCAGCTAAGTGTCATGACATACTAACAAGTGTATTTATAGGGAAAATAAAGGCGACAATCACGATGAAACTAAATAGCCACCAGCTGTCAAAGATTCACATACCATTTTAATAAATGCACATGGTTTTGCATGCGTTGCTAGTTTTGATAAACCAGATGATACATACATATATGTGTGTGTCTTTTATCTACACCCGGTCAATTTTTCTCTCCATGAGCCATTTTACTATGACATTTTGGAAGTTACTACTAATTTTAAAAGTATTAAATCCTAATGGAAAATATTATGTAATATTAATAATTAGTAACAAAAATTATAGTCTACAAGGCAAATCTATCGAACTTACAGTCAAAAATTGACTCATGCAATATAATGAATCAACACTGCCAGAATAATAGAATGATTTGATAGTGAAATAAAAAAAAATGATTTGATAGAAACAATCAATCGCTCCAACTTGAACCTGCTCAACTAGCTAGGCTAGATTTGCATCTTTCATTTAAATTAACTAATTTGATAAAAAAAAAAAATGTTAAAAGAAAATTGAGATTAACATTCAACTTTCCAAATTTTAATATATTTAAGATATGAAAATTAAAGAGAAAAATTATATATGTCAACTTCTTATCGGGCCTTTCAAACAAATGATGATTAACCTAACTTCTTATTGGGCCTTTCAAACAAATGATGATTAACCTAACTTCTTATAGGGACTTTCAAACTGGGCCGGGACTAGTTTGGGCTGGGCTATAGTTTGAAAGAAACCCATCTTACAATTTCCTTCCAGTAAATAAATGTGCCCTCTATTGAGAAAAGAGGATTGGATGAAAGAAATTAATAATCAACAAATATTGGAAGGAAGAACATTAAATGCATTTGGTACTTATTACTTTCTATTTCTAGAGAAGGGCCAAACTGTCTTTTTTTTATTCGTGCCTCTTGAAACCAAATTAAAGCTGCGAATAAATTCGCTATTTCAATTATTTTTCTATTTTATTTTACTAATTTTTTTTTCTTATCTTGTGGTTTTATGGGTCTAATCAGGCTATGCAAAGACAAACTTAATTGACAGTTAAAGATATTGACAGAGCTGGTTTGACTTCATATAACGCATCACTCAGGGGTCAAACATAAATAGAAATCAATTATATAAAATTTTCATACTGCGTATGAAAATCAATTTTATGTTACTCATAATATTTTGCTCTATTATATATAGAAATTAATGTATAAATATACAATGAGTTTGAGTCCTGAAACATGCAAATTTTTAAATAAAATGGAGTCATTGGGGAAAAAAATATCAAATTGGAGCAAAGGGACACGTAAAAAATCACTTATTTTTTTTTCTATTTCAATTTGAATTGAGGGTTCCCAGATAGTATGAGACAGTTGTCAAAATTGAGATGTTATTAATGGATGATGTGATTTATGATTATATTACATTATTTGTAATTATCTACTCAACCAATCATTGGGTAGTACTGAATAATTGTTGGGACCTTCAACACTGCATTATTGTTATTTCTCTATTTATTTTATTTTAAAATTTATTTGAAGATCTCTAATGATTGTATGCTAATTAATGTGCTTCTGTGTTTGAGAGCAAGTGTATATATTATCTCTTAAATTTGTGATACAAATTAGGAAACTTTTAACAATTATTAATATGTGTAAACAAGAGCTTAGATCAATATAGTAATTGACATTTTTTATATATTAAAAAAAATGTTTTGAGTTATTTCATATTTACAAATTTGTCATTCTTTGGATGGACATAGGATCAAATTCGGTTTGATATCCGGTATAAATGGTGTAATAAATATGGTTCATGATTGGTAGAGAAAGCTTTAAGATTTGGGTAGATCAAGTGCACATGGCTTTTGACACAAATTTAACGGCTTTGATCAGAGATCAGATCGTATTTGTATGCCTATCGTAGGTTATTACTAGTGTAGTAAAATTAATGTAATTAGTTTAATTTTCTAAACTGTTTGATAGTTGATGATGATGATGAAATTTGGTGAAAAATGATTCTAATATTGAAGTACAAATCAGTGCAAAAAAAGATTAAAGATCAAGTTGCTTTTTTAAAAATATAAGTAATTAGGAGAATTTAGATCTTCAAAAACTTTTTTTTTTTTTTGGTTTCTTACACGACCCGTAGGTCTACATACTGTCAATCCGTAAATCTAATCCTATGTATTAAGCTCTTGGATTTTCCTTTCTGTGCCAGAAGGCACCATACCACCGTATTCCTGATTACATCCCGTAATTCTTCCCTGATTAGCCAGCTTGTGTGCAATTTGCATTCCTTCATCTTCCCTGCAGCAGTACTTGACCCTGTAACGCACTCCTGTGGCCGATTGTAGCAGCCAAGCTCGCCAAACATGGTCAAAAGCTCTCCAATCGTGTATCACCGGCTCCTTATGGGTAAGAGAATCAACGGTCTCCAGAGAGTCAGAAAGAACAGTGCCACGCTGACATTGCAATATCTGAAACAAATTGTATGCTTCCAACACTCCCCGTGACTCCGCCTGACCAGGCCCCATTGCCTGTACCGACATTGATATCCACTTGAGCCCCACATTTTGCTTAGTCAAGTAGATTCCAATTCCAGCTGCTCCGTCATCAGACCATGATCCGTCAGTATAGCACACATACTCATCTTCGACACCTGTTAAAACAGTATGTGGGGTTTGTGTTTGTGCTGGTGTGAGTGTACTCCTGGGTGCTACCGCCGCTGCCAAGTTTTGACATGCCCCCTGCGCTTGTAGGAAGTACCTATTACAGGTTACCATATTTTGCAGTTTGCCCCCCATAATTGCATCATTTCGCGACCTCCAAAGTGCCCAAGTAGTTGAGATAAATTGGGTCGCCATTTCATCTGACATGGCCTGTACCAGCGATTGTATGACTGTTTTGAAGGTGCCTTGGAGGGCGGTAGTCCTAATTCCCACCGGCGATGCCCACCAAAATGCTCTTGCAAACTCACATTCAAATAGGGCATGCATTATCGTTTCTGGCTTGTTCTTGCAGATGGGACATAAAGAGTCAATTGTTGGGATTCTGATATGCAACACCGTTCTAACCGGGATGGCATTGTGTATGCACCTCCAGATAAAGATTCTCAGTTTTGGTACCAATCGTGCTTTCTTCCAGACCCATTCCCATAGTGCTTTGTCCGTTAAGGCACCTCCATCTTGTCTGATCATCTGATACACCTTACCTACTGTGAACCGCCTATTCTTTGAGAAGGTGAAGAGCAAGGTGTCAGGTGAGGTCCCCACTCCCAGGTTGGTCTGAGGAGAGATTGATATGTTCAATGCTTCTTGGAAGCCAAATGCCTGCTGCAGTGCATCAAAATTCCATGTTTGCATGTTTGAGCATATCAGATCTGATACGCGCATCTCTCTCTGATCTCTTGTTGTAGTCCTATAGTTGATCCAGTTAGGGAACCAAGGCTGTGAAAATGCCGCTATATCAGTACCACTTCCAACTTTCCATGCCAGATGTATTTGCAGAACCGGCTTTATGTGTGTTATGTCGCGCCATAGCCTAGAGCAATTATAGACCCGATTGGTCACCCAAAAATCTGTTCTTGGATGGTATTTAGCCCTAAGTGCTTGTATCCAGAGAGTATCAATTCCCGTTGCAATTTTCCAGACTGTCTTGAGAACCAATGCCTTGTTCATATCCACTAGACTTCTTAGTCCAAGCCCCCCCATACCTTTAGGGACTGTAATTGTGCTCCAAGCTACATATGGCATCTTCTTTGTTTCCGTGTCACCACCCCAAAAGAAATTTCGCATTATAGCCGTCAGTTTTGTCACGACCTTCACCGGAATAAGCACTGTCCCCATTGCGTAAACCGGCATGCTCTCTAGTACCACCTTAATTAGGATCAAGCGCCCCGCATGTGTGAGTAACCTGGATTTCCAGGTGTTCAGCCTCTTTTCAAACTTTTGGATCAAATAATCAAAGGAGTTAGAACCCGATATGGAAACCGGGCAGCCGAGATAGTGCTCATCAGTTCCTGCCTGTTGAACATCAAAGTATCGGTTGAATATGCCATGTTCCTGCACAGTAACAGTGTTAGAAAACCATACCTTGGATTTTGCTGCATTGATCTTCATACCCGACAGGTCACAGAAATCTTGCAGTGTTTGTGATACGGTTCGCACTTCCTCATCAGTGAGCTTGCCCATTAGTAAGAGGTCATCGGCAAACATTGAACACGAGATCGGATGCGCCGTAAGTGCCACTTTGAGCCCTCTTAAGACTTTCTGCCTTATTTTCAGATTGAGCCACCTCGCCAAAGGATCCATCGCAAGGATAAACAAATAAGGAGACATTGCGCATCCTTGTTTCAGGCCTCTTGTTGGCCGCAGAAAGCCATCTCCACGGCCATTGAACAGTATGGTGAATTTGGTCGATTTAACGCAAGCTTCAATTCAGCGGCATAGGCGCGGTGGGAAACCATAGTTTGGAAGTAGGGCAAAGAGGTATTCCCACCTCAGTCTGTCAAAGGCTTTAGTAAGGTCAGCCTTTAGAACAAACTGTTTCTCTCTTCTATTTGGCTGTCGGAAGGTGTGAATAATTTCTCTGAGCAAGATGACATTTTCCGCAATTTCTCGACCCGGCACAAAGGCCGTTTGATTCGGGGCTATGATCTCACTCATCCAAGGTTGCATTCTTCTTGCAATTAATTTAGAGATAACTTTGTAGAGGAAGTTGCATACGCTAATCGGACAAAATTCTGAGACCAATGTCGGGGAGGGCACTTTGGGGATAAGGACCAGATTAGTGTTGCCACAGCTATCACTCAATGTGTCTGTCTGAAAGAAGGTCAAGACTTCCCTGGTTATCACTGATCCAAACAGGCCCCAATTTTCTTGTATCAGCGAAGCTGTTATGCCATCAGGCCCTGGCGCTTTCGTGGGGCCCAACGCAAAAACAGCCCATTTAATTTCAGCTTCGTCAGGTATTGGGTCTAAACTTGCGGCAGCTTCACCTGGGATTTTGTTGATCTCAGATGTTATTGTTTGAGGCAAACTCCAATCATTAGGCTGTTCTGTTTGTTCTTCTGTGAAGATCTGTTTGAAATGGGCTATGAACTCTCCCTTGATTTCCTTCTCAGTTGCTGCCCAGCTCCCATCCTGCTTCAGAACTGCACTAACATTGTTTCTTCTCCTTCGTATCATTGTGGTTGTATGAAAGAATCTTGTGTTTTGATCCCCCATTAGGCTCCAATTTAATCTAGATCTTTGAAGCCAGTATTCTTTTTGAGCAGCTATGTATTTTTGGTACTGATTCTGTAAAATTGCGATGCGATCCCTGACAGGCTGATTTTGTGGGGCTAACAACAACCTGCCTATCTCCTTTTCAATCCTCTTGAGTTCCCAGTTGGGATCTTTCCGCCCCTCAGACCACTGCTTCAGTTCCTTTCTGAGATTTTGGTAAGCCGCCTGCCATGTGACATTCTCCTGGTTAACAGCTTTTTCACAAATCTGCTTGAATTCCGGGTGCCTGTACCACCATTGTTCAATGCGGAAGGGCTTGGCTCCCTTAATCGCTCGCGGCTCTGTTCGCAGGAGTATAGGCAGATGATCGCTGGAGTAATTGGGAAGGTGAAAAACATTTGTATTAGGGAAGAGTGCGAGCCAATCTGCCACACAGAGACCTCGGTCTAAGCTCTCAAGAATAAGGTTTCGTTCTTGCTGGTTATTTGCCCAAGTGTAGGCGGGCCCAGCATGTCCGAGATCTATGAGACCCACTCTTTGGATGAAAGCTCTAAACTTCTTGTGCTTTGATTTGAAGTTAGAGCTTCCACCTGTCTTCTCGCTAGCATCCGATATGCAATTGAAATCTCCGATTGTGCATACCGGACAGCTCTGATTACTTGCGTAGTGCTCAATTCGACCCCAAATGAAGTCGTTAACTTTGTCGTCGCAGTCCCCATAGACAGCGAAGAGTATCCAGGCTGGAGCGCTTGGATTTATTTGTATTTTTGCCACTATAAAATAGTGAGATGTTTCCAAAATCGAAACCGAGATGCTATCTGACCAAACCAGCCATAGTCCCCCTTCTTGACCTCTGGCAGGGACAATCTCGAAGTTCAACAATGGCAATTTAGAGATTCTATTTACAGACTTTTCCTTCGAACACTTCGTTTCGGAGATAAAAGCCAAATCTGCTCCGGTGCTCTGCAAGTAGCGCCGGAGGGTGGGAATTGTCGAGGAGCCTCCGGAACCTCGACAATTCCATGAGAGAAGGTTCATGGGTGTAGCGGTGGCCGAGCCGCGCTCGCCGCCTTAAGTTTTTTGGAGGAATTTCCTTCTTGAAGTTGGCCATCAGAGTGGTCAGAGGAGGTGGCTGAGTCATGGTGAGCAGTGATCCTGGGGTGAGTTTGTTCAGGTTGAGAGGTGGAGGAGATAGGATTTGGGTTTGTTTTTGCATACTTTTTGGGGATGGGTTTAATAGTGGTTTTAGGCGCTGTTGGGTCCTCAAGTGGCATGGTTTCTGTTAGGAAGAGTGGCCTCTTTAGGCCTTGGGTTTCCTTTGGGGCCCGTTTTTCACTTTGGTCATGGTATGAGGTTTGTGGTTGTTTTGGGCTGTTGTCATTGGGGACCATTGTTGGACTGATGATCCATGGCCCGATAGTTGGGTTTAGGATATCTTTCAACTTCGGCCGGTTTTGGTTGGCAGGTGCGTTTTTTATTCTAGCAAGTGCCACTCTATCTGGACAATTCTCCATCTCATGGCCTAACATGCCACAAAAACGACACATTCTTCCAACTTTCTCATACACCGTGTAAACTTTAATTTCACCGAGGGTTGGGTGATCAAGGCACACTTTGTCCCTCAATGGGCTTCCCAGAGGAATTTGCATTTTGGTTTTTAAGAACTGCTTACCATTGATGAATCCCGTTCTTGGTTCAGATAGCGGTGCGCCTATCGACTGTGTGAGTGCTTGGATGCCCTCTTCGGTTAGCTCATCAGTTTGCAGCCCGTGGAACTGGACCCAAAGTTCACCATGTTTGATTTCCGCTGCCACTGCCTCTGCAGAATCGCACTGTGCAATCGCCACTAGGTCCTGCCTATACACCCATGGCCCTTCATTAAGCACTCTTGACCATTCCTTCTTGTCCACAAATTCAACAATGTATATGCCCTTTGCAGTTTGCTTGAATGTCGTATCGAGATGCACATTCCAGAGTTTCTGCATATGGTTCTCTAACTGATTTGAGAAAACCATCTTATCAGTGATAACCGCCGCCTTGAGACAGAGGTTCCAGTTCCTAGTCGTGACACCAGTTCTTGCTAGGATGACTTTGGTGGTGGGGCTTTTAGCCTCAATTTGCAACTGTGAAAACTTCCGGATAAGTGCTTCATCATCTGAGTCCATGGCTTTGGTTAGGGCTGAGAGTGGTTTGGTTTGTGGTGATGTTAAAGGGTGAGGCCCTAATATGGAAGGTTTTATGCTGTTGGGTAATATGGGATGGGGGTTACTTTGTTCTGTATTGGGTTGTTCTTTTATGGGGTGGAGATGATTGGGTGTTGTTTTAGGGATTATGTTGAATGGGTTAATGGTAAGATAGAAGGTTCTGATGCCGGTTTGTCTTGTGTAGCAGTGGACAGGTGGCGTGCTGTCCTGAGGTGCAGGTTTCTCTGAGTGATGCTTTTTTCGGAGACGGATCAGATGCGGCGGGGTTTGGCTTGTAGTGTTGGGTTTTTGTTTGGATTTGGCTCTCAGGGTTAGTGGTAGGAAGGAGCACAGGGTTGGCCATAAGGATTGGGGCAGGGTAAATCCCAGGTGACTCTGATGGAGTGAACGTTTTCTGTGTACACTGAATGGTGACAGGGGAAACGGCTAGGAATTTTGTTTTGGGGTTTGTTGGGTTGGTGGACTTGGATCATGTGGGCCTAGGGTGGAATTCCGGGCCGGACATTGACGGTGTGGGGTTTGGTGATCAGTTGCCGAGGAGGGACTGTGCCGGCGAGTTGGTCTGAAGCGGTGGAATTGGTCAAGGTTAGCTCGGAGCAGGAGGTCCGATTGCGATTGGTACCGTGGGCTCTCAGTGTGCCAGTCAACCTCTGTTTGTGCTCCTCCTCCTGCCGGCCCATGGTAGTGAGGTGGCAAGTGATCCTCTAAATATTGAAAAGAGGTTTGATCTTCTGACAAAATTAGTGAGCTTTATTTCTGACAAAACCTTCCGTGTGTAGACCAACAATCTTTTTGTCAGAAGATCAGAGTTAGTGAGCTTTATTTTTTTTTAAAAGAAACTTTTATTTTTTCTTTTATTTTCTGATTTATTGTCTACTCTTATAAAGAGGTTAAGTTGTAATATTTTATGTACCGGTACAAATAGTGTATGTACTGGTACGAAACTATGTGTAATTAGTTTGCCCTGATTAATGAAAATACCTACGGGTTTTAAATTAAAAAAAAAAACTTGCACCGGTTTTACTCTTTTTATTTTCCGGTATCGACCTGTTTTTTGCACTATGAAAAGCCCCACTAGAAAAATAATACATTAAAAATAAAGTAATTGTTGTAGAAGATGAATCTTCCCCTTTCAGTCTCAAAATTCCATTAATTTGCTAAATTAATAGTACTTCCTACACACACTCCACTTATTATATCAAACTTTCATAAAAGAACTCAAATTGAAATTGAAAAGAGAGAGAGAGAGGAGCCTGCTTTTGTCACTGAGCCATTGAAACCTCACCTTTACATATACTTCTGTTTGGTGCTTTATAAGCTATGGTTTTCTTTCTTTTTGGTACCACTATTTCAAGTGGAAACTTAGGTAGTGCTAATACCGAAAGAGGTCGATTTCAGCTATGGATTTTTAGTTACATGACAGATATGATAGAATGGAAAATTTACATTAATGATTGAAAATTTAGAAAAAAAAAAATATAAAAAAAATATGAACAAATTTAAAATAAGTAAATAATATTGCAAAGTTAATTTTTTTTTGAGAAAATTCTGTTTGGCATCTGAAATTACTTTAAAAATTCAAATTATAAATATTCATTAGACTAAACTAAAGAAAATAAAAATCAGTACTACATGAGTATCAGTATCACTGAACTTATACTAAAAGAAAAACCTGAATACTCAAAACATACCAAAAAAGTTGGTTACTCTATGTTTTACCGTGACATGACATGATGTGTAATTTTCGATCAAATGTGATCACGTCACACGACATGCAAGTTATAATCAATACACGTGACGTGACCAGTTACACTGTGACAAATTTCTTTCTCTATAATCCGGTATCACAAAAAAAGAGTATAAATGGATCTCTCCCCTCTCTCTATATATATAACAATAAATTATGTATACATTTTAAATGAAAAAAAAATTGTAACAATTTTATATGAATAACAATTAGAAATCCTTTTGTTATTGATGTTAAAACATATTTAAATTGTGCTAACTAAACTCCAAAATTATGATGACCTAACTATCTAAACTAGTAAGTAGCAACAATTTTCATATAGCTGTCCTACACTCCTATGTTTGTTGCCTCTATCTGTCATAATTCATAAATGATTACATAGAATATAATTGTATGAGTTATGAAGGAGGCAAGATGAGCTGTATGTTCGCCATTGACAATGCCAAGGCAACTAGTAGTACAAACAGAGAAGAATCCACATATTGGAATCCACCTCCTTTTCACCCCGGTATGGATAACCAGCACCTTTTTTTTTATGAGGGCGGCTATGGTAATATGCATATTGCGTACTGGCACACATTATAATTTTTATTTTTATTTTTAAAATTCAAGTTGTTGGTCTGAACTGTTCAACGTGATTTTAATTTTTATATGAAAATAATAAATATATTTGCAAACTAAATTTTATATTTTTTTTAGAATTATTTTACTATTTCTTCAGACATGTGGAAAATCACTTTAATTTGGAAATTTTGGACCATCCAAAGCAGTGATTTTCCATTTATTTAAAAAATAGTAAAAAAATTCTTAGAAAATATAATATTTGCTCTCTATAATTTTCTTTTTAACGTAAGAAAGAGAGAGAGAAAACACTATATGCCTTTTTTGCATGTATCTAAACATTATGTGGTCCGCTTTTTTTTAATGTTTTTAGTGAAATATCTGCATTTAATCACAGCATTTTCTTCTGTTGATCTGAATTTTCAGATCAAGTGATTTTCTACTTATCTTAACAAATAGTAAAAAAATTCTTAAAATATAAAATTCAGTCTACATATACATATTCATATTGACTCTAGACCATTAGATCAATAATTTTCAAAGTGGTTTAATAAATAGTAAAAAAAAATTCAAAAAATATAAAATTTGATCTCCAAGCAGATTTTAATATAAAGATCACATATAATAGTTTGAATCGACTTTTTAAATTTTGAAAATTGAAAAATGACTTAGTTGCAGAGATCTCAGAAATAATTGATTTAATATTAATCAAACCCCCCCCCCCCCCTCTCTCTCTCTCTCTCTATATATATATTAGTGGTTGACACTTGGACAGATAAATTCTGATTTTTATATTATTTTTTATTTAATTTTGAGTCCTTTTTCCCTATTAGTCATTTGTTTGGTAGTATTTATATTGCAACATGATTAAAAAAAAAAATGTATTTATTATATGTCGTTCAACAACGCTGTTCTCTTCTAATAGCCTAAAAATGTATTACAAGTTGACGCCTTGGAAGAGAGGGATTTCTCCTGTTAGATGTTTAATTAAATGGATGGAGCTGTCAACAGTGTGTCTCATTAAATTTAGGGGGAATTCAAAATTACATATTTCTCCTTCTAAAATTTATAATATGATATTTATCATTCTATTTTTCAAAAACTCACAAGTTTACTCATTTTATTGTTTTTTTTTCTATCAAAAATCTTTTAAAAATTATAAAGTACCAATTTTATCATTATTCAAAAAAATATGTAATGTGTTTTAGAAAAATATCAGTTTAATAATTAATTGGTTTCCGAAAACAAATGTGTCATTTATCTACTTCTGACACTTACACAATCATGTATCTTAATGTCACTGTGTATACGTCAAAAGTAGAATAATGACCCATTTACTCTCAAAAACTGACTAATTAGAAAACTATCATTTTTCTAAAACATTATGCATATTTTAATTTTTTAATAAAGGGTAAAATGTTTATAAATTAAAAATGAATTTTAATAGAAAAGTCAATAAATTTGGTATATTTGTGATTGTGAGTGCTTAAATTTAAGAGGGTAAATATAATATTATGAATTTCAAACAGGGAATACGTATTCAAGATTTTTGAGAAATATGGATAAATTCCCCCTTAAATTTAAATTAGGTAACTTTTTTCATAAATCAAAGTAAATATAATTTTTCATTATGAAATTTAAAGGGCACGTGATACATGCATCCTGAAAATAATAAGAAAAAAAGGCATGGTTCACAATCAAATTTAGAAAAAAAGAACATCAAGACAAAGGAACCTAAACCCTATAACTCATGGTAGTTTCTGAAAGCAATCTCATAATTGATCGGTTTCCAAAAGCAAATAGGCCCATCTACTTCTAAGTTCTAACACACACAAGTGTGTACCTAAATGTCAGTGTCTATGCATCAGAAGTAGAGAAATTGTACATTTATTGTCGAAAACTAACCAATTTTAGAAGATATTTTTCTGAAACATTCTACATATTTTTTATTTTTTTAATAAAGGATAAAATTAGTACTTTATAAATTTTTAATAGAAAAGTCAATAAAATGGGTAAATTTGTGAATTTTTAAAATTAGGAAGTGAAATATGATATTATGAATTTTAGATATGAAAATAGGTAATTTCAATGTTTTTTGAGAAATATACATAAAATTCCTCCTTAAATTTAAGTAACTTTTTTCATAAATCAAAGTATATATAATTTTCCATTATAAAATTTAAAGGGCGCATGATAAAGTAATGCATCCTCAAAATAATAACAAAACAAAAAAAAAACATTGGTTCACAATCACCTTTACAACAAAATCATGATAAAAGGAACATAAACGCACTTGGATTGAAAAATTTTATCCATAGAAGAGTATCTTATTTTTAACAAATATAGTAAGATCGGAGGCATTGAACGCGATCCATATTTATGGATCGGAGACTTGAATGCGATCCATGTTTATAGATTAGAGGCATTGATTCAGATTCATATTTTATTTTGTTTCAACCTTTATTACAAATTTCAATGTTTAAAAAAATTAAAAAATAAAACATGAATCTGAATCAATGCCTCCGATCTAAAAATAGTTGGATCACGTTCAATGCTTCCGATCTTATTATATTTGTTATTGAAAATGAAATATTTTGTTTCTGTAAATTTCAATTTTATAATTTCTATAAATAATAAATTTCCCACTTGGATGGTGCGTCCTGCCTATATTTCGATAAAATCCCAATAACTTGTGGCAGTTTCGATCCAAGCACAAAATTTGTTGTCTTTTTCGATACATGACAAAAATCTCAAAAGCACATGAACCATGACAAAGAAAACGACTAAGTACTCTTCTAATTATGCATAACATCTTATCTATTACTAGTCATGCTAAGCCAATCAATATTTCAAAACTCATGAATTGCAAATAAATCCATCTATGTTTCTATCTTGGCCAAAAGCAACTGTTGATGTCAAAACAAACAATTTTATATTTAAGGAAATGAAATTAGAGAATACTATAACTAATTAGTTTTAAATTCAACCTTTATTTTATTTTAACGACAAAGGACAATACTTTTTGTGTGGAATGTCGTGAGTTAAACATTTTAACCCAAAAAACTAATTAGTTTTATTATCTTGTTGTTATTAAAGGCAATGTGTTTTGCAAAAAACATTGCATGTTCAAAATTTGAATAAAGTTATTTATAAATATTTAAAGATAATTTTGTCCATATATTTATCATATAAAAAAAAGTAAGATGGTTATAAACGAACTTTTTACCTTAAAATCAAGGTTCCATTCTCATTTTTACTGAAGAAAAAGAACTAGCTAGTTTAAAGAAAACATGCTCTGTTAAAACTTAAAACCAATAAATATTACATAAATGTTAAAATTAAAAAATAATATAGAAGTGCACCAGTTACATAATTTTTATTTTTAGAAATTATATAAAGATAATATAGAGTATAAGATGAATTGCATCTATATTTCAATGAAAAAAAAAATATTCCTTAAGGGATTCTTTGTGGCGTATGCTTAGTAGGTGGTATAAACAAAAAAAAAATAGTTCCTTACGTGAAATCAAAATATGAATGCAATCATTCTAATATCTTATAGTATTTTCATTTAATTTCTATAAATATAAATTCCTTGACCAATTATTGGTTATTAGTCAAGTCTATTTTTCTTTTCCTTTTTTGCTGAAACCAACTAATCAAGTTGTCATTGAACTGGCAAACAAAATCAACAATTGGAGTATGAGAAAGATGGCTCTTGAGTTGGTGGAGAGCTGTACAACTGTTAAAGTAATATATATATAAATATATACATGGTTGGCAAATTGGGTAAGAATGTTATGCTAAGGATGCTTCATGGAAACTGTTCTTCCCTGGAATCTTTAGCACCTTTGGCCAATTGGTTAAAAAAAAAATTTATTTTTTGTTTTTCAACTTAAAAGAAATTAGAGGATAAGGACGATTGTATCTTATAGAATTATTTTATGCAATATGATAGCAATCGTATTCAGGGGTACAAAAAAAGTTTGTTGTTCGTGATTCGATTGAGTTTGATTAGATGAAAATTTTGATTCAAAATGAATCAAACCAAACCAGCTTAGTTATGAAACGAATCAAATCCGACTAGTTTGAAATTGGTTGAACTCGAACTGAGTCTGATTCTGTTCGAAACTCTTCTTTATAGTTCTAAATCCTGCTTCGATTTCGAACCAGTTCGGTCTGAAATTGGTTTGAACTCAAACTCGAACTGGATTAAGTTCGATTTGGTTCGATTCGTTTGCGGCTCTTCGTATTATTGTTGTGATATTTTTTTTACAAAGAAAAAGAGTTATGTGCTAATGTAACATTAATTCCTTTGATTTTTAAGATGAATCGGAATAACATTTTCACATCATGTAAAAAATCAAAACAACTTTTTTTTTTTCTTAAAACAGATTTTTCAAGTTAAAACAAAAAAAAATATACTGAATTTGCCATCAGGTGTTGTCCCAATAATTTGAAATAAAATTACATAAAAGTTATTGTGAATTTAGTTTCATAAAAAGCGAAAAAGAAATTGTGGTACGTAATTGTATTTAACGAGATTAATGATTTTTCATGATTGACATAATTAAATGCCAATTAATTATATGTTATAAACTAATATTTCCTTTCGGTGACTTTCCATTTTCTGAATTTTAACCTTCTTTGTACGTCGTTTATTCATAGAAATTATTATAAAATAAAAGAGAAAAAGAGAAAGATTAACTTAGTTTTTTCGGACACTTTTTATGGAGAAACTTTTTCTAATCGAAATTTTGGTTCGAAAAAATTTCTACCAGTCCAAACTTTTTATTTTTTCAATCTGAAATCTTTTGTGGTCCTAATAAAAATGCTAAAGGATCTAATTCAAAGTTTGATCCAGAAAAAAGTTTTTTCAACCTTTCTATGATCCAAAAATCTGAGGTATTAATGCTCTTTTTCTCCCTAATTTTATAATAATTTATATAAATAAAAAAAATCATCCTTTCTATCAACTAATCAAATTTTTTGTCTTGTACGGAACAACCAACTCTCAAAGCTTGAAAATAATTGGAGTAGATTCATACATGCACCTTTCAAAGATTCTTCCTCTGAATTCCGGTACACAGCCAATGGAGTTCAATCAGCACAAGGTAGATACATAGAAAGGTAGGTAGATAGATACCATCATTCAGATCAGATCTACTACCCATCATGCGTTTACTGAATCAAAGAATAGTAAAATTTTATGGGTCCACTTATTTCCATTTTTTTTTAATGAGGCTCCACAATTTTTATTTCTATTTTTAAAGTTCGAACAGTCTGTTCAAACCGTTCAACATGATCTTAATAATAAAATATGTTTGGAGACCAAATTTTATATTTTTTTTAGAAATTTTTTTATTATTTTTTTTCATAGGTACAATATTATTATTTTGTCACTGTCATTGCTAACGCTTTATCTCAATTTTGAAACGCTGACAATGATAAAGTTTATAGAGAACTTTTTGTCTATAGAAAGAGTGCCAATAAAATTTTATCTGTAAATTTTTATCTGTAGAAAGATTGGTAGGATTTTACTGATTCAAACCATTTTTTATTTAATTTTCTCGATTAAAATATAAAAATAAATAGGAAAATAAATAGATTATCTTACAATTTATATGTACTAAAAGAATTTATCTATTTTCCTAAAAAAATTAATAGAGAAACTAAAAAAGGAACAATTGATTTTTGAATTGGTAGAATTCCTACTGATTCTTCTACTCTTAAAAATCTGTTGAAACTTTTTTTTCTCTTCTTTTTTAATATTTTCTATAGACAAATAACTCTCAAAGCTAGTTTATACTACTACGGATGGAAATATTTCGCATATAATATAGCATTTTTTTCTTTTAAATGCTAAAGATTATAATATCGGTCACTACTGTAGTTTTAATCTTACATCTACTATATTATACAGATATATAAAAGAAAGTGATCATGAATAAATTCAATTTAGAAATGACGCAAAAAGGTGAATTAATCTCAACACTCTTACTTTTTTTTTGGTTGGAGGAAGGGGTGTTAACGAGCTAGGTTCAGCTTGAACTCGTCACGAGTTGGCTCGTCCGAGTCAAGAGCGAGATGATTTTAGGGTTCTGAGCTGAAATCTCAATTTTAAATTGTCACGAGCTGGACTAAGCTAGCTCGTGAGTTGACGAGTTGGCTCATTGTGTTTGGTTGAATCTTTTTTAAGAAGAATTAATTCTACAAATAACGAACGAGCTAGTGGCAAGCTAGCTCATTAACAGCTCAGTCCAATAACGAACGAGCTGTTAGCGAGCGAGTCACGATCGAGCCATGAGCTATGAGTTTTTTTGCCACCCCTAGTTGGAGGTCAAGTAACCTAATTAATATCCACAATAAATTTTTCTATTCGAATTTCGAACCTGCAATCTCCTACACGGAGAGCATTTTGCCGATGACACTCTATTATTTTTAGAGGCTGATTGTAAGATGGTGGAATATCTTAAAATGCTTTTACTAGGATTTGAATCTTTATCAGGTTGAAAGATTAACTTTAATAAGAGTGCTTTAGTTTCTTTAAATATTTCTGATTTCTTTGCCAATTGTCTTGCTTCTCAACTAGGCTGTCAACTTTCCTCTTTACCTATTACTTATCTAGGTATCCCTTTGCACGGGAAGAAACTTAGTACTTCTGACTGGTTATCCCTTGTTGCTAAGATTGAAAATAAATTACAATCTTGGAAGAGTACTTTATTATCTTTAGGAGGTAGAGTTACTTTACTTAACTATGTTTTATCTGCTATACTATTATACCGCTTATCTATCTTTTGATTACCTGTCATTATTAGGAACAAAATTGATAGGATTGGGAAACGATTTCTATGGTCAGGAACTACTACTAATAAGAAATACCACTTAATTTCTTGGTCCCAAGTTTGTTTAGGAAAAAATCAAGGTGGATTAGGTCTCATTAATTTGGAATGCATGAATATTGCTCTACTTGGTAAGTGGTTGTTCAAATTTAAGGACCCAGCAATTTCAGGGTGCTGATACTAGCACACTAACTTTTTATTTTAACACAACAACTTTAAATTTTCAAAATTTATAGACAATTTTGCCCTCCATATATATTTCCTTTCAAATGTTATTTTTTATCCCCGGTGATTATGCAACCTTCTTACTTCTATCATAATAAGAACCATTTATTAGTTACTATATATACTCCATTGTTAGTCGTAGGATGGACTCCTTAATTCATTCATTTATGTTGAGGTAAAAGATAATTATTTCTAATCTAATATTAACACAATTTTATTAGTTTGATGTATTCTTTTATATTACCTTGGAGCATTTATGTTTAGATGATATTTTTAAAACCATTAATTTTTATTATATGGTCATATATCCTATTGTCAGATAATTTAAATCCATAACAACGTTTAGATTAATTTCAATCCAAATAAAAAATCACATTGAAATACATATTTATTTTAATGAGCCAAACATGCGAGCAAATAAAGATAAACATTTATTAATGTAAGAATTAATTTGTGGAAGTAGATAGTAAAGAAGGGGTAAATTGTATACGGATGGTTAACCAATTACATAAATTTATTTTTATTTATTCATATTAATAGTCATATATCCTATTGTCATATTTTTTTTCTCTCCTATTTTTGGCTGCAAGCTAGAAAGATTGCTTAATTTTTTTTTGTTATAATTCTCAAATTTGAAAAATGAAACATTCTCTTAAATATTTTACTATACGTTTAGGTATATATGGAAATAAAATAAATAATCAGCGACCTTTAATATAAAGAAAACACTATCCTATAACAGATATGATATCCAGAGAGAATTTTTAATAAGGACAAATTTGTCCATACAAGTAAAAAATCTGAAATTGTTGTGTTAATAAAATAAATTATTGTGTCAATATCATCAGCCGCAATTTCAGGGAAGTGGAAAAGTATTTTTATAGATAAATATAGTTCTTCTAGTTTAGATATATCTAGATGCTCTTCTTTTTGGTCAAGAATTATGTCTATCAGGTTTATAGTGGAATTGGAAATTAATAGAATAATTGGAAATGGTCAGAATACTAACTTTTGGCTAGACAGATGGAAGGATGAATGTGTTTTATATTATTTGTATCCTAATCTCTTTAGAATATCATCGAACCTCACCATTACTGTTTCTGAAGCTGTTACCCCTTTCTTTTTATCACTTTCATTTAATAGGCAGTTGACGGGTATTATACTCTCTGAATGGAACCGGTTACAATCTGATATTGCTTTTTCTTTTGTTTTTAAGAATTTATCTATTCCTGATAGTGTATTGTGGAGATGGACTACGATAGGTTTATTCACAGTACATTCTTTTTATTTGTGGTTAGAATATGGGGTATCAAAAATACATTATATACTACCCTTTGGAAAACTAAAATACCCCTCAAGATCAAGGTATTCATTTGGTTAGTAAAAGAAGGAAAAATCTTAACCAATGACAACTTGGCTAAGAGAGGCTGGACCAGTGACCGGACTTGCCATTTATGTGATTCAAGAGAAACAATTGACCATTTGTTCGTTACATGTCCCGTTATTTCATCTATTTGGTCTTGGATAGCCAACCATAATAATTTTGTATTTAATTGTGAACATATAGCTGATACATGACTGTTAGATTCATGGATTTCTCTCAAAGATAGTCTCTTAATAGAATTGATTTAGGCAGCTACAATTTGAGTTGTTTGGTTGAATTGTAATAAAGTATGTTTTAATAATGTTGTGGTACCATCTCTAGCATCTTTAGGTTCACAAATTATTTTCTCAACCTCTTATTGGTGCAAATCTAACTTAAATGATTCTTTTTTTAAATTATCTTTCATTTACCAATGGATGTTACACAATTGTCTCAGGCAGGCGGTATTATAATCCTATCGGAAACAGATATGTCACAAGAGGACAGCAGCAGCAGCTGAGATTCTGAGGAAGAACCATGTCGTGGACTAGAGGGGTCCGACCTTTCTGAATATCTCAAAGACCGTGCTGATTTTGACGCTGTAGATGCGGCCTTTTTTCATTCTACGGACCCCACTACTTCTCATGCCAATTCTTCCTTTGCCAGTTCATCTGCTGCACCTTAGCTTTTTTCTAGTTTATACTACTGTTTTTGATGTTTTGTATGATATGTTGCTTAGCAAACTTAATTCCTATGACTTAGTGTTTTAGATATTTCCTAGTTGCTTCACAACTAGAGAAATTATTGTTAATTAGCTATTATGCTTTTTGGATCTGTTTATATGACAATTTTTGTAAAAACATACTTGTTTCTAATGAAACAGGTGGTATCATACCACTATTATAAAAACAAAAAAAATTAGCTTCTGTTATATTATATATATTTTTTATGAAATTGGCGTTTCTGGATAAGATAATGGAGTCACCGAGCATTAATATAATGTTGCTTGAATTTAAATTAGTAACAGGAAGCAATCTAGACAGCAAGCATATCTGTTCGTATCATTAGTGGAACAGAGATATATATGCTTTCACATTTTTTAGTGCTCCAGTTGCCAAGACATATTATTTTTTATACATTTAATTCACATCGATTGTGTACAAAATAATCCCACAGCTTCATAATTTTAAACGTATACGCATCAAGATTCGTTTCTTGAGTATAAAATTATCAAGTATTTATGCTTAAGGATAGATGCGGTACCATCTGTCCATATATAAAGTACTTGTCGTAGCGTAGACACTTCTCTAATTGACTTGTAAGTTGTAAGTCATTTTATACATACAATTTGTCATTTTAAACAATTGATATATAGCAATCAGTGGTAAAGATAAATGTAGATATCTAATTTTCATATCTATTTTTTTATTCAGGACGGAGACAAATTTTCAAATTATAGGGGTCAAATACATATTGGAGAATCAATCATATAATTTTTTTTTTTAAAAATATAGAAGTCAATTTTATAATAGTTATAAAATTTTATTCTAAATTATATAGAAAAATTGCGTCTAAGTGCGAATAAATCTATATTTCAATCTGTTCATTATTCGATTACTAAGATAATTTTAAGCATGAGAGACGAGAAAAAAAAATCAATTTATCTTTAATAGCTTGCACTAAATTTAAAATTATCTCGATTTTGTATATATTTTAAATGCAAAATCAATTCTCATAATTTTAATAGATTTGATAATATAAGATTGACCTATTATACCTTAAGCCGTGAGTATTACATATCATAGGACTAATTTAAAAGATATCTCGCTTAATTATCTGGAAATTTTTCAAAGATTTTGTTATAAAAAAAAAGAATAATTATACGGAGCCCCCCATTCCCATCCCCCCTCCATCCCCGCAGTCCTAAAAAGAAAAGTTGGACACTATTTCCCATGCTAACTAACTTTTTGTCTTTTAGTGGGGGGACAATATTTTTTCCTGTTGGACACCAATAGCTAATACTATAATAAACGAAGTTAAATACTAGATCGATGCACAGTAAATACATTAAAGACTGAAGTTAAATACTACAGGAAATTTAAACCATCAAATTGTCGGTAACTAATTTTTTTTGTCTTTTAGTAGGGGATATGAGGGGATGGTGTTGCGGGGACAATAATTACAGATTGATAGACATTATTACCACTATCTCTAATTGTTAAGAATAATTATATAGAACCCCACATTCTCATCCCCTCTTAAATACTAACTCCCCTAAAGTTAAGTATTAACATTCTTCAAGTTAAATACTGATGTGTATAAAGTTAAATACTAAGATATAGGATGCTAAATAGAATCCATGCAATTTATTTATAATTATAGAGATTAATACTTTTGATTTTAAAGATAAATACTAACATTCATAATGTTAAATACTAACATTCCTAAAGTTAAATACTAATGTGTGGGACGTGGGAACATTAGTTTGTCATTTTTGCGAGGACAGATTATGTCGCTATTGGACGCAGACGGATAATACTCCAATGAATAGAGTTAAATACTTCTTCGATCCACTATTAATACTCTAACGAATAGAGTTAAATACCGCACGAAATTTAAACATCAAATGTCGAAACCTAATTTTTTTTGTCTTTTAGTGCGGGACGCAAATGTCGGAACCTATTTTTTTTTGTCTTTTAGTGCGGGGATGAGGAGATAGATCTGTTAAAATTTTGTGGGGACATATATTGTTTCGCTGTTGGGCAGACAGTTAATACTCCAATGAATAGAGTTAAATACTTGTTCGATGCACTGTAAATACATTACATATAGATGTTAATACTGCGCGGAACCAGATTTTTTTTGTCTTTTAGTGCGAACTTTTTTGTCTTTTAGTGCGGGGATAGAGGGGGGATGGGAGTGCGGGGACAATTATCTGGATCCAAAAAAAAATGAGAGTAAATCTATTTTTGTTTTGTATCATCTTTTTCCTATTCAAATTAATTTATGTTGCTATCACAATATCAAAACAGCGGTCTCTCGTTTGACTAAAATTCAGTTAATTAATAGCTGTGTTGATATTCTAGAATAAAGAGAACACACTGTTGTCATTTATTATGAACATTTTTTAGCTGGAACTGAATCAATATTAATAGACACTTTCCTATTCCTTTTTTGTTTTTTACGGGAAAATATAGGCAAAATCAATCCTGAATCAAAATTAATAGACACTTTCCTATTCCTTTTATTGTTTTTTAGGGGAAAATATAGGCAAAATCAAATGGAGGATCGATATTTAAAGGATGTGGATACCAGAGGTAACTATAATATTCAAGAGAATTCCATGTCAATAAAATGAGAAAATAAATTAAAATAAACAATTAAGTTATTCTCTTTTTTTTTGTTAAAAACCCTTAGTTATTTTATTATTGAGGTCAAATCACAAATCAGTTTTGTACCGGTAAATAATAGTACATATAGCATCTATACCAGAACATAAAAAAATAACAGCTGAACCCTTTTTTACAAAACTAGACAAGTAAAATCAGAAAAAAGACAGAACCAGAGGTTTATGCGGTCAGATCAGTAGATATTGAGTTTGCAGGATTTTCTATGCTTGTACTCAAATTGATAGATTGTGAACCTGCATTATTTCTTGCGTTAGCACAAATAATATTGTTGTAATCAAAGTCAAAGTATCCAGGAGAGCCTTCGTACTCAGATAGAGTTTGAGCCTGAATTATTTGAATGGAAACACAGAGAAAGAAGATAGGAAGAAGGAAGAAGGAAGAAGGAAGATGGAGAAGGGAGGGAGAAAAAGGAGGAGACAACAGTAGTGCATCATTATCGCTGTCGTTGTCATCACCAAATATAAACTCGTATCTTATTTATATGTAGCTATTATACATACTACGGCAGAGGTGGAGCGAATTTACAACATCCTCATCTGAACTCGAAGAGTCGAGACGAAGCGAAAAACAGTAGCCAAATCCGTACATACTCGAATGACAATTAAATTAAGTCTAAAAACTATTATTTAAACTTATGATGGTCTTCAATTTTAAAGAAAACTATATTCACATTTGAACTTTGATAACAAAATTAAATTGGTTCTTGAACTTTAATTAGTACTAATTCGGTTCTTCAACTTTGAAAAATGTTTTTAAGTTTTCTCAAATATAGCTCAATTATAATAATGAAAAAACAATCAATGTGCATTACTAATTAGCATAGTTCGACATTATTTTGAACAAATAGATGAAGAAAACGTTTTTGCGAATATTATGAAAAAACCATGAATTATTGGCGGAATTATTAATAATACAAAAATTATCCATGTGTTAATCCAAAAGTTTACTAATTCTTTTTAGAGTAGGGTAAAAATGACTTATTGGTTTTGTGTCTCAATCATGCTCCACATCCTTATTTTTGTTTACAAAATCCAAACAGTCAATTCAAACTGTCATGGTGATCTACATATTAAGATGTGCTTGGAGACCAATATTTTTTTTTTAGAATTTTTTTATAAGAGTTCAGGTACAAAAATATTTTTTTAATGGTCCAAAATCTTCCGAAAACAACTATTTTTACCTGTCTAAGCAAATAGTAAAAAAATTCTAAAATATATATATATATATATATATATATATTTTTAAATTATTATTATTTGTACCTGTCATAGTGATCTATATATTTTTTTATTACGAAGACACTCCAGCTAAAAAGGCACAAATGATCAGAGGACCGAGATGCATAATTAGTCATGATTTTGAGTAATTTAATTTATAAATGATGCACGAGTTACTTGTTCTAATTAAAGAAGTTGTTGCTAGCAACTACAAAAGTATTTTAAATATTGTTAGCTTTAAGCTATTTATAGTTGTCTGCTGTCACCGTTTGACCGTAGCCTTTTGTTTTGTTTATATTCTGTTATTTTGTTATTAATAATTACTAAAAGGGGGAATTCACCCTTTAAAAACCTCCAAATTACGCAGGAACTGCGTAGTAATTCAACTTAAACTAATTCAACTTAGTTATTAATATCTACAATAACAACGCTACGCAGGAACTACGTAGTAATTCAACTTAAACTAATTCAACTTAGTTATTAATATCTACAACAACAACTACGCAGGAACTAGGTAGTAATTTTCATAACATGCTAACTTCTTCACAAAGCTATCTATCTATACCAATATTGATGATAACTATTTATGTCAAAGGAGCGGAGTTAGACTTTTAAACTATTGGAGTCAAATAAAAATGAAAGTTAATTATATAAAATTTTCATGTTGTGAATGGAGTAGGGATCAAAATAGATCGGATAGTAGTAAAACTATATTCATATCCGTTTTTTTTATACGTATATGGATTGGAAATTAGTCAGATATATACGGATACGGATCGAATATTGAATATCCGTAGATATATACATAAATATTTTCATAATATATATTAAACTATATGGTGTATATCTACTATTTGTATACGAATAATTAAAATTCAAAACCATATTCGTACCACTATCCGCATGGATATTCGGATATCGGATATCCGTATCTAATTTTCAAATAGGGATCCAGATTCAGTCAGATAATATCCAATTCATTTTCTCCATTTTTCAATTTATATTGTTCATAGTATTTTACTCTAAAGTGTATAAAAAATTGAAAATTTAGAAAATGAGGCAACTGTTCTACGCAGTCAATTAATATTAAATTAAATTTAGAAAAATATACGTAAAATTGAAATTTTTTGAAGGATATACATAAAATTCCCAAAGTGCAACGCCTAGCTCAAAGCTATTGGTAATTGCGAATAGTGGTAATTCAACTTAATTAAGTTGATATTAATAATACGTACTAATTCAACTTAATTATTAATATCAACGTTGACAAGTGACAACAACTACAATTCCTACGGACCTACGTTGTAATTTCCATAGCATTCCATGCTCACTTCTTGACAAAGCTATTTAGACCATTGAATTTTGTATCCAATTTAATAAATAGTAAAAAAAATTCAAAAAAATATAAAATTTAATCTGGAATCACATTTTATTTAGATAATCATGTTGAATGGTTTGGATCGACGATTTGGACTTTTAAAATGAAAATAACCATTGTTATAACTCTGTAGTAACTCAAAATTGTTGTAACTTGATCCCTCCTCTCTCTCTATATATATACTAATATAGTAATATACTAATATTGATGCAACTATCTATGTTAACAACTTACAATTTGTATAAAATGAGTCAATTGTCCTACGCAGCCAATTAATTGATATCAAAGTTAATTATATTTGTTGTGATTTTTATTTTATATGAATCATTAGTACGCTAAAAATTCTACACATCAAAACTCTGAAAATTGATAAGTACCATTGAATAAAATTAATAATTTATAATTTAAATACCTAACAATAGAATTGAGATATTCGTATTTTTTTTTTTAATTCCGTTGTTAATTTATGTAAAGTTTTCGTCCACAAATTAAAATTTTTAGAGAAAAAAGAATAATATCTGAAATAAAATTAGAAATGAAATTAGAAATGAAATGTAGTAATCAAAATATGTTCATGCATGAATTAGTTTTTTTAATCAAGACCCTATTAAAAATAAAATCTTAGATTTAGAAAAAGAAAGGCACAAGTACTAATAATATTCCTTAAATTATATTATTAATCCAAATATCACTTACCTAAGATACAACCTTAATTAAATCTGTTTGAATTCTCAAAAATATTCGCTTCAATTTTTCCTCCTCAAGAAAGTGAATTTAAATATGCTAAAATCCGAGATTCCCTAAAATTCATGAAATCTAAAATTTTAGCCGTTCAACCTTTTTTGTGCACACATCTCGGAACAACTAGTTTTTCTCCGCATGCATCTCGGAACAATTTGACGGCCGGATCCAAATTACAGGAATTTTAGAAACACTAATCATTCGTCTCGGATTTCAGCACATTCGGATCCCAAGAAAGTGAGAATTAGTACAAAATCCTTTGTTTAATTAAAAGCAAAGCATCTCATGCAAAGCAAGTGTTCTATTATTGTTAGAGATGTTAAGTAGTAACGTACCTATCACCACGTGATCGAGCCACATGAAAATTTAATCATTTAATCTAAATATCTAATCAATCGTGTCATTATTGTTATTACAGTAGTAAGTAATTTCATAATTCTTATTCTCTCGCAACCTTTAAATACCACTTATCTTCCCCTACTCAACCCCCCCCCCCCCCCCTTCTCTCTCTCTCTCCACGCATCGAGGAAATACAAAAAAACCTTTCCTAGATAAGATACAAAAAATGGGAGAGGAGAAGATACCCGAATCAACGGCTGAGATTTCGCTCCCAGGCTTCGTCATCGACGTGGCTGAATCAGAGCGCCTCGCTCGTAGCCTGGGTTATCCGATGGTTGAGGACCTACTTCCATCTCTCGTCCCCGCAGCCATGCGTCACGCTCAAATTCCGATCTCGCGATTCCCAGTCGGAGCCGCTGGATTGGGATCGAGCGGTAGGATCTACATCGGCGTGAATCTTGAGTACCCTGGTCTTCCTCTACATCACTCGGTTCATGCAGAACAGTTCCTCCTCTGCAACGCTGCGGCTCATGGAGAGACCTGGATCCGGTCCATTGCCGTATCTCATATGCCTTGTGGCCATTGTAGACAGTTTCTCCAAGAAGTGCGTGATTCTTCTGACATCCGCATTCTTGTCACCTCCGATGGACCGGAGGCGGTGTATAGACCTCTGTCCGTACTCCTTCCGCGTCCCTTCGGACCCCCTGATTTGCTACATAAGGATGTACCTCTCTTGCTCGACTCGCACAACAATGATCTGGGAGAGTTTGAGAAGGTACTGGAGGGATCAGTTGGTTCTTGCAATGGAGAGGTGGACGGTTCTGAACTGGAGAGGAAGCTAAGGGAGGAAGCCAAGCGAGCAGCGAGAGGATCTCACGCTCCGTATAGTGGATGCCCTGCGGGATTTGCTGTGGCTGATTCTGAAGGTGGGGTGTATGCCGGGTCTTATTTCGAAAGCGCGGCGTATAACCCAAGTCTGGGCCCGATCCAGGCTGCGATGATAGCAAAGGTGATCGGATCTTCTGTGACTGATATTGTGGCTGCTGCGCTGGTGGAGAGAGAGAACGGTTTGGTATCGCATGAAGGGACGGCGCGTGCGTTTCTAGCTGCCGTGGTTCCTACTGCAAAGCTACATGTATATCGTTACAAACAATCCGACGAGAGCTAGGAGTGGTTTGTGAAGAAAGTTGATTTCTAAAGCTGGTCTTCTTTGTCTTTTCTTTTTTCTTTGTAAAATTTAGCGAAGAATGAAGCGAGGAGAAAGGACGGTTGCGATGAAAGGCTGCGAGAAATAAACGGCTTGGATTCTGTGATTGGTTTGGACTCGTGCCGGGTCACAAGGAATGAATGATCTCGGTAAAATATGCGCAAGGCTGTGTGATGATTATAAATAAAATGATTTACAATGTGAAATAAAAAATGCTTCTGACTGTTCTCTCTAATGCACTTCTCTGGTTTTAACAATAAATAAATAAATAAAATCAGAGACTATAATTACATTTGAATTTGAACAATTTGTTAAAAAGTAAAGACAAATTTTACAAAAATCTGATGATCATTGGGAATGAAATTGAGAAAATATTATTGTTAAGGTTGATTTATTTATTCTTAATTCACAGATCTGATCAGAAGTTAGGTGAGAAAAATGCGCAATTATGTGGTGAGTGGTGACTAGTGAGTTGTTAACATGTTATTATTATTATTATATATTGTGAAAAAAGACAAACCCATTATCCTAAAAAGTGTAAAATTATTATTCACTCATTCCATTATTGTTTCATTGTTTGTCTACTATATATGGATTATTAAAGCTGGTAGCAAGCAAAGATACAAACAGGAGAAGAGCTATAAAGAAATCAAACAACATGAATATGAAACATGAGATGAATGATACAAACAGAACAGGAACATAATGCACGATCAAGTTTGAATTTGTACCATCCAATTTAAAATCAACGATCCAAATCTATCTGAAACTCTTCAATGAAATTCATACGATTGAAGAGAAGACCAACTCCAACGAAAATGAACTCCTCTTAAATTGCATAATTAAAACTTTTTGCATAATAATATATTATACATATCACTTACAAAATACAATTTATATTAGTTCGATAATTAGATAACAAATACTTGGTAATCTGAGTCCTCAAGTATTAGGGGTGCAAACAGATCAGATAGTGGTAAAATTATATCCGTATCTGATTTTATTTTTCGGATACGGATCAGATATTTGACGGATACGTACGGAAACGGATCGGAATCCGTAAATTTATACATAAATATTGTCAAAATATATATTAAATTATACAGTATATATTATATATATCTACTGTTTGGATACGGATAATTAAAATTCAAAACCATATCCGTATCCGTATCCGTATCCTCGAGGATATTTGGATATTAGATGTCCGTATCTAATTTTCGAATACGAATCCAGTTACGGTCGAATATTATTTGATCTATTTGCACCCTATCAAGTATTGCGAAACTAAACTACTTTGGCCTAAAAGATTTTGTTGTTTAAATATAAACTACCAATTGTCAATTACAGAATGTAAATATTTTTTTTACAAAGATAAAGAATATATGTTAACAATTATTAATAAATCTTACAAATTAAAATTAGAATTAATGACAAGGATGAAAATGATTTAAAAATTTTAAGATAATTATTAAAGTCATTCATGAAACAGTAAAAATTATTTTTTAAAATTTAAGGATGAAGGTGTTCATATAAACCGAGCCTAGTTCATTTGCAAAAAAATAATAAATTTTATTTTTATTAAAGAAAGCCATTTTCTATCTGTTCGATTGTGATATTTCTGGTTTTGGTGCTAATAGTAATAGACCGAGGATAATGAAGGCCTTATAAGAAGGATGCATCCTGCCTAATTTCATAAAATCAAAAAGGCCACAAAAGGTTTCTTAATAAAATCAAGGCCTTATAAGGCCCGCAAAAGGTTTGTCCGGCTGCTAAGTATTTGTAAAAGTGTTTGTTTCTACTTAATTTTGTAGAGGATTTTTTTTATTTTCCAAAATCTAATAAAAAAAAAATTTGGATTTGTGTGGATTTTTTTTTTAGAAAATGGGTTAACCTGCGTAGATTTTTTTTTTTTTAAATGAGTTGGAAGTTGGAACCAACTTTTAAGAAAATAAAAAAGATATACCTTTGTAAAAAAAAAAGTAAAAAAATTCTAAAAAATATAAAATTTGGTCTCCAAACATATTTTATTATGAAGATCATGTTGAGCGGTTCGAATCGACTGTTCAGACTCTAAAAACATAGATAAAGGATGTGGAGCATATTGGAGCACATCCTATTCATGGTGCATTTGAACCATTTGAACCATTTGAACTCTGAAAACATAATTCATGGTGCATTTGAACCCTCCTATTTTAATAAATATTAAGTACTAATATATGGAGATTTTTTTTCAATTTTTTTATGTTATTTTATACCTTGCATCGTGAATTAAATATTTTCCAAAAAAGAAAATCTACGCAGATCCAGACTGTGTGGAATCCATTTTTTTTTTTTTTTTTTAAATTAACTTCCACTCAAATTCAATCTGCGTGGAACCCATTTTTCCAAAAATAAATAATAACTTTCACACAGAATTTGCGTGAATTGTAAGATTGAAATTTTAAAAAATGAATGTGAGGTCAGAATTTTGAAATATTAAGATGGCAACTAAAAAAAGTTCAACTTAAACCGATTGGAACCGTTCCATCAAAATCGGACAGGATCCGGCTATCCAGCTATCCTGCATCGTTCGATCAGAATCAACACGAATATTAAAGTTATCCGTATTCTGATCGGTCGGTCAAGATCTAAAGAGAAACGGATACGACATACGAATATACGATCCAGATTGTTCGTCTCTTTGTGGATTGTGGCGCGCGAAACGCCACGATGCACCTCCAAATCCAATCCCTCCCAAAATGTCACGAGGCGGAGGCAACTATATAACAAATCAAAATCAAAAGTAGAAAGAAAAATTTACTAGAATGGCATCCATTGCATCTCCATCTCTTCTTACTTCTTTTACTAAGAGCCGCACTGGAAGACTTCCTCTCCTTCTTCGCTCTTACTCTTGCTGCGCTTCCACAAGCTTCAGACGGGGATCGAGTTCGAGTGTGGCCAATCGCCGTGTGTTTCTCGGAATCGGTGCTTCCTTCATCGATCAGCTCGTGAGAATGGCGTCTGGAAGTGGTGGAGTAGGCCGATCTCTTGTGGCATCAGCTCGACCCAGGCAGGATGTGTCTCCTGTTGAACAGGTTTTTACTTCATAGAATTTTTTAAGATTTTTATCGTGAATTTTAGAGGTTTACCCTGATAATTTGTTCACATTTACATAGTAGCAGCAAAGAAATCGGATTGGTAGGGTTTGACTCAGGTTGAGTCCAATTGCGTTTAGGTCCTTTCATTTTATGACTGAATTTGGTTTTGGCGGTCCATTTGTGCTCCATCAAATCAGGTTCTGGTGGTTTCATCTCATAGTGTTAGGTTACATAGGTCAGGTGGTCAAGTTATAAAGAAATGCTATTAAGAAAACATTACCAAGGGGCTTAATAAGCTTAAGTACTCTGATTTCTACTCAATCAATTGCCTTTTTGAAGTTCTTTTGAGTAGGAAAAGGGTTTTGAAAGACTAAGAGTTTGTGTATTAATTCAACAGCTAAACATGTTTTTGTAAAGGCTGTCTAATTCCAATTTAGTAACATAACGAACATTTTTTTTTTGGTAATTTGTTAAATATAGATACTAAAGAATGTGGACTGGCCTGAGAAATTTCCGTTCAAGGATGAAGATTTCAGCCGCTTCGATGAGTACTCTCTCCCTTCTTACCTTTCCTGGTTTGCATTTATTTTATTGCACTTTTCCTCTTTGTGTTTTCGATTACTCCAGATTTAGAGGCGGCAAAGTGGCTTGTCAGTTTGGATTCTAGCAAGGGCAAATAGGGGTAGCTGCTTACTTTTCTGTTGTGAATCCTCTAGGCTCTATAAATTGAGTGCGTATCCTCTGAGATATCTCAAATTTTGCGTGACCGATGTGTACACACCGTGGATTGTGCAGGGGGGCAATATTATTTGTGCTTTGAGATTAGTGCAGAACTTATTTGAATGGTTGAGATTTTCCAAAAAACACTCAAAAGTTTGAGATATCTCAGAGGACTCAAATTCCTATAACTTTGGGTCATTTCTGCTTCTTGTTATTTCCATATTCGGTTCAACTAGGGTCAGTTGTGCTTTCTCAAAGTATAAAATTGGATTAAATCTCAGTTCTGGTGAATCCTTTTGGTTGAATTTGCAAATCATCGAATCATATT
>CAXKVW010000935.1:0-42597 GCA_964058825.1 Carex arenaria
GAATTTTTATTTTTAGAACAAAGTTTGAGAAATAAGTTTGAGTTCAATTTAAGATACAACAAAAGACAAGCCAGAAGCTTGATGACTTGACAACTAGCATTGAGAGAACACCAACAACTGACTGATGGTGTTACACTTTTGATTTTCACCATATGTGCCAATTGCTACTGTGTCTGTGTTGAAGACGTCTAGCGGGACATCAATATCTAGTATTATCAAAAATAAAAGTCAGAAACCAACATTAATTATGTTAGAGGTGTTGCAATGCATTTAGTTAATTTATAATTAACTTAATTTTCAAAAAATATCTCAAAGAATTATAAACATAATAACCAGCATTAATCATGAAAAATTGTGTCTAAATTTCTTTTTCTAATCTAAATTAAGAAATCTGATTAATGCACAGAGAAAGTTTTGAGTCAGGTAAAGCATATATCCAATCATACCAATAATAATTGGATAATCTAAGTGTTAATTCATAGATCTATAATGAATAATTCATGTACCATTTTGGTTCATGCATGTCATCGAACACAAAAAAAATTAAATTGTTAAATTATGTGAAGCAAAATATAGTGTTTTAAAGTTCACAAATACTAATTGAAAAATCGAAGTCGCAAACACAGTAGATTACTTGCATGTTGGAACAACAAAAGTTGAACACAATTTTATATCATTTTTGTTCAAGCATTTCATCGAACACAAAGAAAGTATTAAATTGTTCAATAACATGAAGCAAAATACAATGTTTTTCAAGTTCACAAATACTAACCGAAAACTTGAACTCACAAACAAAATAGATTACTTACAAGTTGCAACAAAGAAAATTGCACAAAACTTCTCGTTTTGTGTTGCCATGAATTTGTCTACGGGTTGATCTTTTTAAGGGCAGCAGATAAACAAAATTGAAAAATTTAACAAAAAGCAATGAATGATCGAAAGAATTTGGCATTTGCGGCAAGATTGATATACGATTTGATATTTGATGTTCAACTAATGATGGTATTATCTAAAAGATGTATAGTAATTTGAATTTTGTGGGCGAAATTCTTTTTAAGTGGGGAAGAATGTAACATTACATAAATTTCAAGTAAGAAATTAATATTGAACATAATGTACAAAATACTTGAATGTAAATTTTGATAAAATAGGTCACATTTAACAGACAAATAATACTTTTTGAACAATTGAACGAGATAATTAAGTTACTTGAAGTGAATGTATATATATTTGGTGTGCCATACTAATTCGCGCACAGTCTGGTGCGCCAATCCACCTCGCAAATCTGAATAATTTGGTACGCTGATTGGATCTGCGAAAGTGTCATGTTTTGAGAAAAACAGATCTGAGTGTCATTGATTTAATTAAAATTTAAAAATTTCATTGACTAAAAACCATTGGGTCCGTATTTCCTCTCTTCCTGTTTGTATGCGTTGGTTGTTGATATTTTGGTACATATGGTAATGTTTTCAAAGTAACCCAGTATTTTCATGATATTTTTGTTTTGGAATTACTGACACCATAAGACAGTCTTATGTAGTGTTGTGTCTTGCAACAACAATTCATACGGTAAGCGAATGGGAATTCTTTTGTCGTCTCACATTCTTTTTCTTCTTTTTGTTATCTTTTTTTTTTTCCTTTGTGCGGGATTATGTCATCTCCTATTGTTTTGGCTCCATTTTCTTTGGCTTCCTACCAGGTTAATTTCTCTACCCATCTATTTAGGTTTTATTATTTTTTTTTGTCCTTTTGCTACATGCTTCTTATTTTTTTCTACTTGTTGGTAAAATTATGACCAATGAACTGGTTTATAATCTACAAGATTGGGTACATGATTATTGATGGTCTCATTAGAAATATTTTTAATCATACCATTCTCACATAGAATTAGATATTTTATAATTGATTATTATCGAATTAGTGAAATAACAGCAAACAATGTTAACCATTCTGTATGTAAGAGCAATGTGTGAAAAACAAATGTTGCAAAACATAATTAATGGTTAGATTTTTTTTCATAAATGTATAAATAATGATTTAAAAGGTTACAATTCTAGTCCAATTTGCTTTGGAAATTTTATTAGCATTACTCTTAGTCTAGAAACAATAGTGATTTAGGTCTCAAAATTTCTCATTAGAGATGGTATTTGAGTCTGATGAACAATGGTTTTATTTTCTTGGGTTGAAGGAGAATTTAGGAGAGGGGCTCTTGATTGAGGAGAAGATGAGAGAAGAAAAACAGTTTCTTAACTCATTCACTTGTTCTCTTTTTTCAAGTAAAAGAAACTCTTACTACATAACCCATCTCTTTATATTCACAGTTTTGTTTATTTTTATTTTTTTTTGAAAATCTTCGCAAAGGCTGCTAAGTCGTGGGGAGAAATTGAACTCTCAAACTTTGGATAACCAACAATCCTAGAACTTTTCTCCTAGCCAACTATGCTACCTCCCCTTTCTCTAATTTTGTTTATTTTAAAAATAGTTACTGGCCCCTATGTCTGTTGCTTAGAAAGGAGAAAACTGTACTTGTATAATCATCCCATTAGTCAAGTTCATTGGGATAATTATTATATCATCTCTTATGTAAAATCCATCAAAAAAAATCATCCGTGTCCTGGATACTGAAAAACAAATGAAAAAGAATATGTAGATTTAATATCTTGAAATACCGTGCCTTTATTGTAAATGAGCATAATGTTATTTACTTCTCTAGAGGTGTTCCTGAATCATTCTTTGATTAGGAATCTTAGGCATTTATGTAAAAACTTTGTAAATATTTTTCTTATTAATATCTGTTAGTTGGAACTTGAAATACACTTTCTATTATTTTATCTTGAAATACACAACTATATTTTTGTTTAATATGCCCCCATTGGCAGTACCGAAAAAATGAGCTTTTTTTGTTTGAATATGCCCATTGCGCCTCCATTATCACCTTTACCCAATTCATTGAGCCTCATGGTCATATAGAGGTTAAGTTAGACAAAAGGATTATTTTTTTTTCTTTTGATAAAAGACGGTAAATGATTGAATGATTCACAAAAGATTCATGTTGAGTATGGCCAGGTTGTTATTTGAGCTTCAGGCCACTAGGGAAAGTTACTAAGTTGTAACAAATCAGGGTGGTAAACTAGTAATTAAACGCCTACATGCCGAAATACCAATCCATGACCAAGGAAAAGAGGCAACTGAAAGAATAACATACTTCAGAAGGTTCAACAAGACATCTGTTCTGAACACCTATATACCCATTGAAGCAATACAGGGCTTCATCACCACTTCTTCCCTTGAATGACCCAAAACATTAGTATCCTCATTGGAACAGAAAAAAGGTATACAAGATATTGCATAACGATTAAAACAGAAAATACAAGTAATAATATTAAAAAAATAATTAAAAAAAATATTTGTAGACTGTTTAATTTTATATGAAACTAGCCTGAATTTTGGTACCGTAGTACAATATATTGGTATCAAAGTTGGTATCATAGTAAAATATATATGTATCAAGAGTTTCAGAGTTATTTTTGGGCTGGAGATATTGATTTGGGCTGGAGATATTGATCTATGGTTTATAACTAAGAATATTTTGTTAACAGAATTTGGCATCAACAACTACTTGTACAGGATAGGTTTGCCTATAGCCATAGCCTTTAAATCATCTCCCTTGGGCTTCTCGCTGAAGGAAATGACTCTTCCTGTGTTGTCTATCCTCATCAGTCCAAAATCTGAAGCATGATTGTCAAGAAAAAATCAAATGCCTAGAAGATAATTAACAGTGACAACGGATACCCTTCAACAACATAAAATATACTAGTATAAAGTTACCTGTTGTCCATAGGCAAACATGAGAATGTAACATCTACACCAGTTTGTCTGGTGAGTCTGCATTCAAAAAGTATAAATCAGAATGGGCTGTGGTACGGATTTATAACTAAGAATATTCTGAAGGGCTGTATTCAGAAAGACAATCGATACGAGTTCAATTTCTGAAGGGCTGTGGTAAGGATTTATTGAAGCAGCAAAGATGGGGCATGAAATCATCTCTTTTTTTATGCCTACATAGAGTAAAAAAAGCACACTTTATATTTTTCTATTAGTACATATCTTAAAAAACTAAACTTGAAATAGAATCCTAGAAATTAGGAATAAATTTACTTAGTAAAATGCTTTCCTCCTTGGACAAGCCAATCATCATATGAACACCTCATATTGGAAATACCATTTGATTGCTTCGAACAGTAAAGAACTACTATAAGAAAAAAGAAAAGGGTATTTTGGCTAGGTGCAGAGTGGAATAATATGGTACCAGAATGAGATGTTGATTCTTTGGTGTACAATTTCTCCAGCAAGCCCTTTTTCACACCAAAGTATTGAGATGATTACAACCACTCATTTTGCTTCTAGCAAGACTGTTCAATGATCATAAGTAGATTGCCAACTTCTATATACCTAGTGCAACAGACTTGCAAGCATTTGCTACAGCTGTTTTGAAAAACATGCGGGTGGTTCCATTACCATTGATGTTTGACAGGAGATTATCTGTAGTGATGCAATTAGCACCAAATACTTTTTCAAATACAACATTCAAATTAATAAAGATAGTTAACATTTGAACAACGATACGTGTGATGTGGGTTTCCCATCACGATCTAAGATACATGCATGGTGTGCTTGTTATAAACAGAAGCAGATGTGAGACTATTGCAAGCAAATGGTATCATACCAAGCACAAGCAATAGACTAACATCTACTTCTATTTGTAACAATCACACCATGATGCAACATAGGCTGTGGTACATGTGATGTGGATTTCCCGTCACGATCTACGATACATGCATGATGTGCTTGTTACAAACAAAAGCAGATGTCAAACTATTGCGAGCGAATGGTATCGTACCAAGCACAAGCAATAGACTGACATCTACTTCTATTTGTAACAATCACACCATGATGCAACATAGGCCGTGGTACATGTGATGTGGGTTTCCCGTCACGATCTAAGATACATGCATAGTGTGCTTGTTACCAATAGAAGCAGACGTTAGACAATTGTGAGCAAATGGTATCATACCAACACAAGCAATAGGCTGATATCTACTTCTATTTGTAACAATCACACCATGATGCAACATAGGCCGTGGTACATGTGATGTGGGTTTCCTGTCACGATGTAAGATATATGCATGGTGTACTTGTTACAAACAGAAGCAGATGTCAGACTATTGCGAGCGAATGATATCATACCAAAAGCAAGCAATAGATTGACACCTACTTCTATCTGTAACAATCACACCATAATGCAATATAGGTCGTGACAGAGAATCCACATCACATATACCGCCATTCAAATGTTAAAAGATCTTTATATATTTGAATGTTGTATTGTAACAGGTGACAAGGTGCTCATTACATCAATCTCATGTCACAGTAACACACATTAATGGAGCCATCAACATGCTTTTCAAAAACAATTGCAGATTCTTGCAAGTTTGTTGCACTCAGAATATAAAAGTTGGAAATTACTCGCTCTGGCCTCAGTCAAAATACACTTGGAGGATTTGGTACCACATGCACATCGCTGCATCACTTGTCCAGCTACCTTCCTTGGCTACCAAGAACTTGGAGGCCACGATGTTGTCACACCGAGAAAAAAAGAAAGCAAAACCAATTTAGTATGACGCCTGCTACCTCCTGCACGTGGAAAAAATGAAGTTACCTGTCATATAAGGAATAATAAGTGTCTCATAAAACCTAATATGACAAGAAAAAAATAATAGGCTACTTCATTATATGTATAGTACATTATTGTAGGGTCCTGACAATACCACCTGGAATAACCGCTGCTACATTTTTTGGGTTCGTCATATCCTCCCACTAGGTAAAAAAAAGGAACCAATCAAGTATTAAAAAAAAAGGTTACTCATCTTTGATTATTATAGCTTGGCGTTTTGTTCTTTCCTCTTATTACAAGACGACCCCGCGTCCAGTATGGTAAAGAAGAATATGCAAAACTTAAGAATTAACAGACCCTAAAATAGTTGTTGTATATTCTATTTTTTAGGTAAGAACACTAAATTTCAGATAAAGAGCAAAGATGCAGTATTGATTAAAGGTAGGCGATCTGCTGCAACAAATTAAGAAAGGACAAGGAAGAAACTGTACTCAAGTTCTCAGCAGAACAATCAAGCTTCTCTCTAACAATCAGATCTGAAGCAAAAGTTATAGTCTCTAAGAATCAGATCTGAAGTAAAAGTAAAAGTATTAGAAAAATTGAGAGATTGGGTTTATTACTTTACCTAAAGGAGCTGGGGCGACAGAGGAGGCGGCATACCGTTAAATACTAAAGAGAGAGATTTGTGGAATTAGATTGGCAGCCCCTGCCAACTTTTTCAAAAAAAAAAAAGAGAGATTTGTGGAATTAAGAGGCGCCCGCGCGAGAGAGAGAGAGTCAAGGACGAGCCGCTCAGAACATATATATCGCTAGTAAGAGAAAACCCTAGCTCAGTTTTTTTTTTTTAATTCAAAATAAAAGCCCAGTGGCCCAGCCCAATGAAAGAGGAGGGAGGCTCTGTAAGCTTGGTTTAAATTCTGATGTCTCTTACTTATGTACCGAACGAGTAAAGATCGAGCCGGAGGAGCAGATGAATATGAGCGAGCCAACGGACCAACAGGCCCAATTACTATTCCTAAGTTGAATGTGTTTGTTGGGTCCGGATTAAATCCATCAGAATGAATTAATTAATGTATTGTAGGACTAATAGAAGGAGATGAGGATCATAATTTCTTTATATATGCATTGCATGAATGCATGCTCTCTGTTTTCACTTTTCCTCCAACGCTGAATGAATGCCCTCTTTTCTTCACCTCTACAGCCTGTACGTACGGAGATGTTCACAATGCAATTAATTATATTGCGTACGGGTTCCACTCCTCGTCGCTGTAATTCTCGTGCTATATATCCATCCAATTACTTTTGCTACTCTTTCTTCTTATTTCACAGGGATCGAGAATCAATTTGCCAAAAATATAACGCATTTTTTAGTGCAACATTGTTTTTGTTCAAGTTAATTAGATAATAAGGGTTAATCAAATTAACGAACAACAAACAGATTAAGATATATATATATATATATAGGAAAAAAAACCCCAATTGAACATGAGTGCTTTGCTGTTGATTTTATAGTGATTTTGTTAACATTGCTCATTTTTGCATTTTTATAATTTATGTTGTTGGTTAATCAAAATTTTGCAGACAATTATATGTTAATTAATTCATATGAATAAAAATTTAAAAAATAAAATATCTGTATTTTATTGAGAAATTTTTATGAAATGCTCTCCTAACCTCAAATTTATTAACAATTAATATATTCTCTAGAGACTCAAACATACAATCACCTGCCTCGTTCTCTTTCCTCCCCAGTTCCCACCTACCTGGACAAGTATTCTCTGAGATATTGAACAGTAGGACCAACTTTACGGTTTCAGATTTATTATCTCAAAATAAAAAAACAAAACAGTGCAGGACCGGTATTAATTATTTGTGTTTTGAGATTAATTTATGCTAATTAAGTTAAAAGAACGAACGGTCCTCCGAGTCCACTAATTGTAAAAGATTCCATGATTCCTGGACTGGAAGGATGGATCCGAATCCCCCACCCAACTCTCCCACTGAACTACAATCTGGTACCTAGTTTTTCCCTTAATTAAAATTGATGGGAATATCTTGAAAATTTTACAGAACCCAGTTTATTCATAAAATACGCCAATGGACCCTGTCAGAACTCAGAATAGTGCACAACAGACGTTGAAATTTATCATAATTCACCCACAACATTATTAAACGCTGGAATCTAGCAGAAAAGTCCCTGGACAAACAAGAATTTCAGCAGAAATGGGCCAAAATGCTGGAAATTTACAATTTTAACCCTATACATGCCTTAAATTAACCAGAATGCTAATTATTTTACCAGAAATTATGTTGAATACTTTATGTTTACCATAAATATCAGAACAGTACTTAGATTTAGATGTATACCATTTTACAAAACTGTGGTTGGCAATATAAGAAATTTACCAGAACAGATACTTAAATTTTTAAAGGAAACTAAAATTGATTTTTAGTAAATAAGGTTCAGCCATGATAAGTTAAGAACTAATACACACAGGTATCAAGCAAATAGGATGTGTTATCACATTGATACAAAGATTTAGAACAGCTAATCACTAGTACAAATATGTACCGGAATATATGAAATGAAACTTCTTAACTCAAGGCAAGCACAAATGGGATGAATATGATTGATTAATCATTGTTTCAACTAATTTATCAAACAATGATCGATTTAATCAAGATAAGTACTGAACTTCACATAGTTTTCTTAAACATGTAGCAGTATAATAAAATGATAAATTTCCAAAATCTGAACTTATGTGATGGTGCAGTAGCACCCTGCTCTTTCTAAATTTACTTCTCAGAGTCTGAAGCATTTGACAATAACAAGAGATTACCATCATGGATCCATTGAGTTTATTTATTCTCTCAGTTTTTCTTTCATTACATCTACAATGTGTGCCTACTGCCAGAAAAAGGAAATCAATTTGAACATTCCATCTCAAGAGAATTAGTGGCTATTAACCATTTTATATATTGTTACAAGTTAAACTGACGTGACTTACAAATAAATATAACTAAAAGGAAGCAATCGAAAAATCTAACCAGGTGAAATCAAATTTGCAGTATCTACACCAGAAAGAAAGTTAATTTTAGATAATCTTAAGCTAATGGTCACCGGCCCTAATTTTTCCAGCATCAACATATGCTCGGTGTAGGTCAGGAATAGCGTGTTCATATGGCCGAATAAACTGCTCCAAAAACTGCTCTTCAGTTAATTTTACAACAGAAGAAAAACTTTTCTTTCCTGCTGGAAGTCCTTTCGATATCAGAAGATTTCTAACAACGTTTCGAGGAATCAGGCGGTTTTGTAAGCTGTGCATGAGCATAGATGGATATTGGACCACATGAATCCTATCGATCCCGGCTGCTTCTTCAATCAGGTACTCCATTTTGCTGCATATCAGCTTCTCTGGTACCTTCAACAAAGAAGGGGCTTTACTAATAACACACGCTATCTCCTCCTGTGAAAGGCCGAGTTTTGTTAAATTATTTAACCGAGCAACTAGGGTGTGTTGGTTCATCCAGACGAACACACCTAATACATGCACAAACATACCTGATGAACGGCCAATGCCCAACTCCTCAACCATCTTCTCTTTAATTTTCAATTTTTCAGGATTATATTGGAGTACACCAGGATGAAATTTAATGATCTGAAGAATCTGATTAAGAGACAAACCACATTGGTGTTGAAGAAAAGACAAGTTAGGCACGACAACATTTTCCAGGTTGGTTCTGAGGAGTGTGCCGTAGGTGAAGAGAAGGAGAGACAGATTGTCTACTGATCCAAGGACCCCTAACCAGAAGTCCAGCTTTTCCACAAGATTGATAGCAAGCAGAGAAGGTTTTCGGGCAATGATAGCAGATATGTCTTCCATGGAGAAGCCGAGGTCTTGCAGCTTTGCAATATTTGGTCTCAATGAGTTGTCCAAACGAGTGCAAAGGATGCGGGGATACCGCAACACGGCGGTTCTGATGTCGGCCTCGTGCACGCCAGTCTCTCTGAGGAACCGGAGCACCGCGTCAGGGTTATCAGGGGACTTGAGGTGTGTGATATGGTTGGATGCTTTGAGAGCCTCGTCGGAGGAAAGACTGCATGATTGGACGAGGTATTGTAAAGCAAAGTGGGGATTTTGAGTGGGAGATAATTTGGAGGCGGCGAGTGGTGTGCAGCGATTGCGATTGCGATTGAAGGGAAGAGACGGACGGAGGCAAAAGGGAAAATTCAGAGGCATCGTCACCACTCACCTCTCGCCTCTCACCTTGGTAGGCGGAGCACTGCACTGGCTGAATCTATTCAGATGAGAAATGAAATGAAATGAGTGGATACCCAATTACGACGTACCCATAGCGGATTCGGCTCCAGTCATAGTTTTCATTCAAGTCCCTCGTAAAATCAAATATCTCCATTCTTATATAATGCACGTAGTTGTTCTGATCCGTCAACGGCTGAGATTGAAGGATAAATTTTCAGATTTAATATCAGCCCTCCAATCACATAATCTGTCATCTTTTGATTAAATGCATATATTTTATGTGTAGAAGTCTAAATTTAGTTAAAAATATACTCGCCTCACATATTGCTATATAGTTTTTCGCAATTAAAATTGAATGAATTCCTACTGATTTGTTTCCTTATTTTTCCTTAAAACTATATTTGATTCCTGCAATTAAATTATTTCCTTATTTCGTCGTTTCTTTTGTTTTATTTCTCCTCTTTCTATATATTTTCGACAATAAAATGGAAATTATTCAATCTTTTCGACTCTGTGGAGGGGTAAGGACTCATAATTTAATATAACAATTTTGATCAGGTCAACCTCGAGATGTGACCCATCAATACATAATTAGAAATTAAAGCTCTAGCTTTTTTTTTTCTTTTTTGAGGAAAAACTCATGTTGGGAACAATGAAAAAGAGGTCTATTTTATTCGGATTTAAGTTGTAGGATTTATTTTTTTTAGTTCGAATTATCCGATTATAAATATATGTTTTAGATTAATTTGTTGATGTTATGGAAAATCCACTTCTATATAATTTCAATGGATCAATTCCAGCGTATTCATTTTAAATTTGACACAGTTAAAACATAAAAGATAAATTATGGAATCAAAAATACAAAATAAAGACAAATTTATATAGACTTTTCACTGCCGTCAGGGACGGACCCAAAGAGGGGCAGGGGTAGGCACTTGCCTACCCTTGGATTTGATTTTTTTTTTTATATTCAGTTCAATTTGATGTTTGTGCCTACCCCTGAGTCAGTATAATGCCTGACCCTGGGCCACAAAAATCTCCTTAAAAATTCATAGATCCCGTCAAGGTGAGAGTGATTTTCAAGGCTGCACATCCTATTGTAGGATTAAGTAGGCGGTACTTATATTACAATCTGGATGCTGTGCTGTTGTATTCTTGTTGTGCTACTATTGTACATGGATTCCATTTTTGGACCGCTATAAAAAGTTCCTTAATTTTATATTCTAGATTGTTGTTCCTTTTCAACTTTTTTGGACCGCTACAATGATAAAAGGATCATAGCAGTAAATTCTATACATATGCTTACTGAGTCTACAATAGATTACATTTTACATAAATTATTATCCTGATCAAACTTTTATTACTTTTCAATTTTATTAAACTTGGTAATTTTTTTTTTTTTTGTGTTTTTAAATTACAAATGCTACATGTAGATGTATAGTTTTGTCTACATGTGAGTTCAAAATAGTTGCAATTGAAGTATGCAAAATTATGGGTTGAGTTGTGTTTATCATGTTGATTGGTTTATATAATATCCGATTAGTTAACGGGTTTAAATCCGAATAGTTATTTGAATCCGATTCGTGCCCTACCCTGACGGAAATCCTGGATCTGCCCCTGACTGCCGTAAGAGTCGATCTGGGGCATATCTAAAACCTTGGCAAGAGGTGCTTAGAAGTGCATTTTTGAACATATATTTTGAAATTTAATTGTATTTTTTTTACGTGTATAAGTCTAAATTTAGTTAGAGATGTACTCGCTATCTGTATTGCCACACATAATGCTAAACATTAAAAAAATAAAATTAGCATTACACTTTTATTATTATATCTCTCTTCAGCTTTAATTGGCTCATAAAGAGATTAATTTTCGATTTTGACAAATAACATATCTCATTTCCGAATTGCCTGTCTCTTATTCATTTTTGAAACAGAACAAAAAAAAACATATTATTGATTTATTCCCTACCACATATCTACATATAATTTAATTAATTTTTTATAAGATTTAACTTAATTTTAACTTAAAGATTGAAGAGGGTATTTTTTTCATTTTTATTGTAAATAATGTTGTTAAAATTAAAGCAGTCATTTGTCGCTATTTTTTTTACCATTATTTATTATTTGTCTCTTTGTTCAATCTTAATGTTAAATCTTATAATATAATCCCGTTGCAACGCACGAGCACGATACTAGTCTATATATATATATATACACTAGTATTGTGCCCGTGTGTTGCAACAGAAACATAATATAAAATTGAATATAATATGAAGATATCTTTTTGTTTGACATTCACACAAAATTAAGAAAAAAAATATTAAATGAAAATAAAAATCACACACTAAAAAATAGAAATTCAAATAATAAATTACAATAAAAGAAATAACAAATAGAACAAATAGATCAAATATAACATGAAAAAGTTTTTGAAGTATCATTGCCAGTGTGCTCCTCTTCGATATAGTGTAATATTTATGAAAATGAACAAACAAATATAAAAAGTATATTAATTAAAAAAAATGATTATGAAAATGCAGACATTAAAACAACGAGCATAGTGTATTTTCTTATTTTTAACCCGTCAAAGAATGACAGCCTCTATCTTTAAAAAAAAAATATGTCAAAGAATTATGTTGTTGGAATATTACTCAAATCATATAATAACTAAGAGGAGGGTTCAAATGCCTCCATCATGCCTCCATTTTTAAAAACATTAATAACTCAAAATTTAAAACTTAAAAGTCAAAATAAAACCGTTGGATGTGATTTACATTATTTTATCTATCAATGTATAAAAAATTATGGCATTTCAATTTTGTTTTGGTTGTCATCAAGAGCTTGTCAAAACGTATCGATGTGGATAATTTTAGAGAAGAAAATTTGTCACGGCGTGACGAGTCACGTAACGTCACGCACACGTCACGTCACGTGTGTCGATTACGTGACGTGACTCGCGTGTTGCGTGACGTGACTGCATTATATGGAAATTATACGTCACGTCACGTAAACCAGTCACGTCACGTCACGGTTGATTATGGGTACAATATGTACAATCAGGGTTGAGATTATTAATTTAGCTTAATGAATATTTATAATTTGTATTTTTAACAACATTATTTACTCGTGTCACACCCCGAGACAACTCGCCACGTATTTATACGTAAGGCGAATACACATCACATACATTATCAATAAGATCTACAAATGCCACATTAAATATAACAAACAATAGTCTTACAACAATAATCAAAGCGGTTTAACAGCGATCACGACATACATGGTTACGAATACGGTAACAACCATGCACGTTCAAGTATACAAATTTAGTGAAAATTAAATAAACAAAACAAAATAACCATATGTGGCATTTAATCATAAACATTGATCCTTCCGCTTGCTTTTACTCACGACCTTGCTTTGGTGCATCTTCCTCATTACCTGGAACCCACATAACAGTGGAACGGGTGAGAGATTCGAACATTCTCTCAGTGCGGGATTCAGTTCCAGTCCCAGATTTTGTAAAATTAACTTAATTCTCAAAAGCATGAAAATGAAGTAAATAATAAATGCTCATGTGTTTCTAAATGCCATGTAATCCTATGATCATAAACACTTTCATTTCTTTCAAGTTTTCCGTTATTCCATTTATCTTGTCATTCCAATGGGAAGTCCAACCAACATTGGAAAAGCTGCCAACCCACTGGGAAGTCCAACCAACAATGGGAGGCCGCCAACTCACTGGGAAGTCCAACCAACAGTGAGAGGCTGTCTCACTAGAAGGGAAGTCCACCATACGCTAGGTCTTGACGGTGATAGGACCGCTTCCGCCTACAATCGCGTACGTGACAGGACCGCTTTCGCCTACAATCACGTACGTGACAGGACCGCGTCAGCCTACAATCACATCTGTGACAGGACCGCTTTCGCCTACAGTCACGTTAACGAGGGGTTTAGTCGAACACTGGACCCAATGTATACATCCCGATATGTGAACATATCGGCCCCTGTTCACTTTTCTGATCTGTTCACATTATGTATATTAACTCAACACAACACAACACATCTTGTAAGTCCGTTGATCAAACGAATAAATCATATCCTAACATTTTCTAACAAAGTTAAACGGTTGTTCGAATTCAACATGCATAATTGAACTATATAAAAATAAATGCACACAAAATGATAAGTAATAATTTTACAAAGTCCAGAAAACCCGCACCTGTTGTCGTGGGGTAGTTCGCTCCTGCCTCTATGTTACTTCCTACTTCTGAATTCAAACCTAGACCATATAATACGGTTCTAAATTAATATTTGTATATATATCGGTTCCTATTTATAACTGACGGTTGGTTGTAGACCTGTCGTAATTTTAAAGTCAATGTTATTTATAAAATTGATTTGTAAATTGTGATCCATCAGATAATATAAAGTATAAATAACAATATTTTACCGACACTTAAATGTTCAAATTATGCCAAATTTATTAGACAGTCCCATTTAAAAACTAAAATATTTTGCTTCAGTATATAACTTAAATAGATTGATTTCCGGATGTATTAGTCAAATCAAAATATGAGAATATAATTGTTACTATGCAATTATACATTCATACTAGAATTTATTTCCAGGAAGGATCTGATTAAATCATTGATAGTTTCTATAGTATAAATCTTTGTAATAAAAATAATTTTAGGGTCATCGGTGAATTATTTCCTAAGGTTATCGGTGAAAAAGTTGCTCTCAAATAATTAAATAGATGCAAAATAAATTCCGGTGCTGTTTTGTAAAAAGACTATGCATCTTTGTAATAAAAATGATTTCAGGGTTATCGGTGAATAAATTTTCATCAATTAAAATATAGGGAAAATATGTGAAAATCTTTGTTTGATGCATCTCGGTCAAAGTTTGAGAAAGATTGAAATTGAGAGATCTTTAAACCAATTACTATGATATATTAACCTGACAATTTAAAATCTCCCGAAAATCAAGATATAACTAATTTCACAGAAATCAAAATTCTATTGTTCATAACAGAATACAATAAATAAATGAATTCTAGTTTTTGAACTGTACGATTATGAAAGTAAAATTTGATAATAAATTAAATCTATATTCAAAATAATTCAAGATACAATTAGTCATGATTTAATAAAAGTATCAATATCTTTTCATAAAGTTCTATCAACAGATAAGAATATAATTTATATATATATATTTCCCACTTATGAAATAGAACTAAAATGAATATTCTAATTTTTCATGAAAGAACAAAGAAAATAAAGTATAATCTAACCTTTTTTATTTCTGCAAAGAAGAAAGCGAGAATAACACCGTAAGGGTCTCAATTCTAATAGCAATTTTCTTTTTATAATGGAGAGGGTTGCCGGTGGTTATTTTAAATTGCAGTTATTTGAAGAGATGTCATTATATTTTGAAATTCACCGCCTTTCGAATTTTGGACTACCGAAATTATTACTTTATATTTGGGCCTTGCAAATTTTTGGTGGCCTATAATTAGAGAATATTTTAATTCAACCCCTGTTGGGTTTTCGGAGTATACTACTTCTATTCAAGATATTTCATTATTATTCTTATTAAAATAAGCTACTTGATTAAGAAAGGAAGAATGTATATATTTATCGATCTTGTACCTTATTTTACTATTTTATTTCACGTGGCGTTACATTTATCATAAATAGGATTTTGAATCCCGAAACATATACTTACTCGATAAATAGGATTTCGGATGCATACTAATTTATATATGTTATATTATACGGTATCAATAAATCAGTCGGTCGGTTTCTACATATACATACTAGTATATATATATGCTATATATATATATTATACGAATACAGTCAGACTATAATATTTCTATTCCCTGATGTTAGATTTGAGTTATTTACTAAAATAATATATTTAATGAACGAAGAATAAAAAAAATATATATAAACTATATATATCGTACTTTAATTTGGTATTTCAAAATACATGGCATTACAACTCGTTTATGATTTTTTAGAATTTTTCATATTTTTTTATTTTTTTTTCTAAAATTTTAACAATATAAATTAAAATATAAAAAAAAGTTTGACGTGACTAATTCACGTTATGTCACGTCATGTACGGTCACGTCACGCGTATTCACGTCACGTGTGATCACGGCGTGACTACGCGTGACGTGACGATTCGCGTGACGTGATCATCTGCCGCTATTTTGGTCACGTTACATCACGTCACGTGAAAAAAATAATTGATCGCGTCACGTCACGTCATGTGACCAAATTACGGCGTGATTGTCACGTCACGTCACGGCGTGTCACGTTTTTTCTTCTCTAGATAATTTCTAAACGTTAATTTTTCAACTTATTGATTTATGTATAAACAAAACCAAAATATGATAATCTTTTATGAGCACATAAATAAACTAACATAGATCACATCTAACGGTTTTATTTTGACGTTTATGATTTAAATTTTGAATTATTAACATTTTAAAATGGAGATATGGTAGAGGCACAAAAAATAGAGGCATTTGAACCCTCCTCAATAACTAAAGAGGGCAATAATTCGACAAAAAGTTGATAATCTTCATTTAAAATAATAAATAAATTTAGTTAACCTGCTAAAAAAATAATTAATTAAAGCTGCATTTTTCCTGGACTAGAAGGTCGATATTTTATGTATCCTCTTAACTAATAATAAAAAGATACAATATCTCTAATAAAGATTATTTCTCCTCTTGACACAATGAATATAACATATCAGAAAAAATAATTTTCTCTACAGATTCAAAAATATTGAATAATTTTCTGTTTTTTTGAAAATTAGACAATGGCTATCTAATAAAGATTGAATAATTTTCAATTTCATTGTCAATAGAGGAAGAGAAGAAATAAAACATAAGAAAGAAAAAAAAATAAGTAAATAATTTAATTGTAGGAAACAGAGATAGTTTTAAAGAGAAATAAAGAAACAAATCGCTAATGATCCATTCTTAGTTGTGACAAATTATATAGCAGTATGTGTGGCAAATATGTTTTTAACTAAATTTAGACTTCTACACATAAAACAGATGTATTTACTAAAAAAAAGACAGATTATGTGATTGGAAGACAAATATTAAATATGAAAATTCATCTTTCAATCTCAGCCGTTAGCAGATCAAGACAACTACGTGCATAATTTAAAAATGGAGATACATCAATGATAATGATCTCATTCATGCTATATCATATTAGAGGGAAAATTGTTTTTATGCCACTCCTAAACATGGAAATTAGGAATTTGCCACTCCAAAATCTTAAATTAGCAAATTGCCACTCCAAAATCATTATATTTAGCTAATTGCCACAATTATACATATAATTCACAATTATACATACAATTATACATATAATAAAATGTATTTTAGTAATTCCAAAATTACCCTTGAGTTGAATTTAAGAGTTCTAATTAGAATAATTTTGGACCGTCCGATTAAAAGAGAGACCCAACTTGATTCCCTTTTCCTTTGCACTGTCCATCCGTCCCTCCAAAATCCAATTTCTTCTCAAAAAATGAGAGACCCAGAAGTCCAACGGAAGAACGCAGCATTGAATCAAAGAGAGGATATTCCCTGAACCTACCCTTCAGTAACACAAGGTATAAGGAATCAAGAGCGAGAAGTAGAAGAAGAAGACAAGGAGGTGATTTCAGTTTCAGTTGAGTCATATCTGATGCCTCCTTCCTACTCGCTTCCACACCTCGCCGCTGGTGGCTGCGGCAGCGCTGTCAGAGAAGGCGTGGATCAAGCTTTTGTGCCACCTCTCAATTTCGCGATGGTAGAACATGGCGTGTTTCGATCGGGATTTCCAGAAGCTAGCAACTTTCCCTTTCTCCAATCGCTTGGTCTCCGCTCTGTACTGTACGTAAGAGGAAGATCTAAAGCCAGCAAAATTTTGTTTCTAATTTTGATATTATACATTTCTTCTTTCTTCACCAGGTGTCTTTGTCCAAAGCCATAGCCGGAGGAAAATTTAGAGTTTCTGAGGACTAATGGGATCAAGCTTTTTAACATAGAACGAATCTCAAAGCATAAATAATACTAGCCTTTGACCATTCGAGTAGGCACTGATGAAACAATACTAGGGTATTTTAGTCATTATTAAAATTTGTTGAATTTTTAGAAATTTTTTAATCAAAAATTTGAATTATATGTATAATTGTGGCAATTAGCTAAATACAATGATTTTGGAGTGGCAATTTGCTAATTTAAGGTTTTGGGGTGGCAAATTTCTAATTTTCATGTTTTGGAGTGGCATAAAAACAATTTTCCCTATATTAGAACGTTGTATTGAAAATATTCTTTCAAAAAATAAATCCAACCATCAAAACTAAATTATGATGGATACTGAAACTTCTCATATTTATGTACACTCTATTATATGTTTTATAAAATCATATATATTTCTTCTTGAAAATTTTCATTCTCTGTACAATATTTTTAGAACTTGTAGGTTTAATGAATCCATTTATTTCATAAGATATGCTATAAATGCATGAATAAGAGAAAATGAAGAAATAAGGAAATAATTTAATTACAAGTATCAAAAATAAATTTAAGGAGGAATAAGGAAATAGATCGCTAGAGATTCATTCTTAATTGTGACAAACTATATAGCAGTATATTTGGTGTCACACCCCCGATCCGAAGGTGCGACAGACCTACCGCGTCTATTTTTCCATTCGAATTCACATAACACAAGGCATGGATCTTTTTATGCATTGCCAATAGCATCCATTATTTTTACCCCATCCCAATTTGATTTACAATAATTATCTGACTATTTATAGTGGATGATGCTAGATGAATTCTTTGCACCATGTCAGATAAAATAATCACAAATCTCAATCATTTAGGTGGCCCTGCTGTTAATTACAATCCCAAAAGCATTTCTCAATCTTTGTCTAATAAACCTGTAACCCACAAGGGGAAACGAGTGAGAAATAATAAATTATTTCTCAGTGCTGATTGCCACTCAGATTATTGGATTCGAAGGAAATCCATATTCAGAATGAAATCACCGCACGAGAAATTAACAGTTCATTTTAAAATGACGAATGCAAATGCTAAATATCAGTATCCAATCGAGTAACAATAATTCCATAGATAAATCAAAATTCAATGAATCTGATCAGAATAAATGGTTTGGGTCTAAATCTTTTAAACCATAAAGTCTGGTAACGTTTGGTTTCTTACCTTTATAATTTCTAGTCTGGTAACACTGACAGATACCATAACAAGTATTTGTTGTGTTAGGGCTTATACTGTTCTATCTATGGAAACAATATAGAATCAATATCTCAATGCCGTCAGCATCAGAAAGAAAATTGATGATAAGACAGTTCTAACTATCTTGACAATCGGTTAGCAGAAACAATACGAAATTAATATCACAGTACTGTTATTATCAGAAAGAAAATAATTGATAAGACAGTTACCATAGTTCATTAGTCTTACAGTCATAATTCATATTTATTCAATATTCCCTACCCAACCGGTACTGGGTTCAGTTGGGGCCATTCACCATATGCGCATAAGGGTCCTGGAGTAAAGTCTAGTAGCTAGCTAGACTTTACAATAGATTAATTATTTTTCTCCACTATATGGAGGTTCAATGATTATAGTATTCAATATTCAATCAATTTAGTCACTGTGGTCTCAATCAATCATTTGAAATAAGAATCAATCAATCGATAAACAATATCAACATGACAGTCAACAAACTTACCTGTAATTCAGTTTCAGTTATATTGGGCTATGCATATGATGCAACAGTTCAATTAATGTAGTCAATCAAATATTCAGAATGCACAGCGAGTTACGATTTAATTCCTAGTCATGAATCTCAGACTAATCCAATAATCTCGCACCTGATATCATAGGGCAATCACTATCAGTCTGTTCCTCCGTAACACTTTATCTCATCCGTCTCTTATCTTTATTATGCCTTGTTTAGTGCTATCTTCCAAATATTTAAGTACCTTTATAATCATATCTCCAATCAGTGTTAAGTAATAGAGAGAATCATTTTAAAGATTAAGGCTCGGGTTAAAACTCAAAGTAGAAACAGTTCCTTTATTTTAAAGTTCGATAATAATCCAATAATAATTTATGCTTCTTGACCACTTTACTTCAAATTCTATTATTAATAACCAAGTATGCTCAAAATCTATCAAATAAGTTTCAAAACAATATATGATTCAACTGAAATTATTATTCTATACTATTGCAAATGCTTTGTACATTTTTAATCTAGTATTTTCATGAAATTTTCATGAGAAGAAGGCTCTTCTTACAAATTTCTACATCCTGTCACGGATAGGTCCCTGCCAGGGACTGTTTTCTAAACTAACTTATTTTCTGTCACAATTCAATCCCCATTTCCTGTCAGAAACGTATTTTTGCATTTTAGACCCTGGCATTTACCAGAATCCATTCAAGGTAGTATAGAATGCTGGAAATTAACAGAAAAGACCCTTAAATGATGCAGAATCGCTCCAGAACTGTACAGAAAACTAGTAACTTATAAAATAGACCCTGAACAGTATCAGAATTTTAATCAAAATGCTGAAATTTGCAGAAAACACCCTGCTTTGTACCAGAAATTTATCAGAAAACTAGAATGTGCTGATACCAGTAAAATAGGTATTTATATCACACTTTTTATCATTACATGTACAAGTTATTACTTTTGAGACCAATCAAGGGCTTATGCCGATGATACCAGTGGACAGTTGGAGTAACACACACATATTTGGAATTACCCAAAGATGACAAAATCATACACACAGATGATAAGAGTTGGTACCGAATTTAATGAAATTAAGCCAACAGATAAAAGAACAAGGAAAGACAAAAGAGTACCATTAATCAAATAAGAAGAGAAAGATACACCATCATCATATAGCTTATTCCACTTCCTCTTTCATTAATTACTTCTTCCCCTTCTTCTTTTGAAGTTTCCATATTCAGGGAGGGAGAGAGGAATAGAGTGGATAGGATCATAGAGTGAATAACGTATGGTGCAAGAAAGAGAGGGATAGATGCTATGCTACTATATTGTACGTGTGAAAAGAAGAACATGGCTAAAGTCGGTAAAGAGAGCAAGCAGCTCACTCAGACGATGTTCAATTGTGCTGATGCATGGGAATTTGCCACGTGCACAGTGAAAAAGAGAAGAGATTCATAGAAAAATTAAAAGCAGGTTAAGAGTGTCTCACATGAATGACAAGCGGGTCCCCTTGACCAAATTGTATTTATTTTAGTTTTCATTCTTTTCTAATTTTGTTAATTTTTCATTTTCACATAATTTACCTTTAAATTTTCGAACTTTGAAAATTAGTCCAAATATACTTGAAAGAAGCATGTACATTAGTTAGCTATGTTAACTTTACATATCTCTGTCTCATATCAGTATATCACTTATAATATTCAAATATTTGTTTATTAATATTTCATACATTTCAATATGCGATTACGTCAATTGTATATTCAGAAAATTCAGAATTAATAATTCACATTGGAATAAATAAAATTTATATTATGAAAAGAAAAACACAATCAAGTGTTTCATATATTGCCTTCAGTTACAAATTTTATATCTGTGTTTTACGATATGTTACATGTGGCGAGCATATTTTTAACTAAATTTAGACTTCTACACATAAAATAGATATATTTAATCAAAGGAAGACATATTATGTGATTTGAGGGCTGATATTAAATCTGAAAATTCATTTTTCAATCTTAGCCGTTGACGAATCAGGATAACTACGTGCATTATATAAGATTGGAGATTAAAACAAATCCTGACCATATCTAATCGGTTAATCTTAATGCTAATCCGCGACTTTATCGATCATCATGAAGACTTTAGTGGAGTCAATCAATTTCTCAAAAGGGAAAATTCAGATTTTTTTATCCCCAAAAGTTCAAAAAATTAAAAATTATCTTTGCTATTTCTAAACTCAGTCCTTAAAATTTTTACAAAAATTAAATTTGTACCTTTACTTTCAAAATGAACCTCAATCACATATTTTATAATATTGGGATATTTTGATGGATGTGGATTACCTTATTTTGATGAATGTGGATCACAGAAATACTATTGTTCACGCGATCGGTACTATAATAGATCTTGATTTCAGGCAACTTATTATTTCAATCTCAATTTATTTCTTACATTTGATCATCGGCTTCTATTTCGTATTTGTGATTTCTGTTTCAAGCACCTGACAGCTCTATGTGAAGCATCTAACAGCTCTATCTCGTATTTGTGATATGACTACTACATATTTTTGTTACGATTCATGTAATTTGAACGTCTTTTTTTAAATGATCATTTAATATATGATGAATACTTTATAACTGTGAGATGCATACTTTATTGATACGATATTTATACTTTATCCTCTTTTATTTATTACAAATGAATATTGAATAATTCTTGCTGAATAAACAATTTATACTCCTCTAAGGAAAATACTTTCTGCTAAGGATGAATACTTTCTGATTATGGATGAATATTTTAAGGATATAAAATTCACACCTTATCCTTTTTTTTTACAAATCAATATTTCATAAATCTTGCTAAATAAACAAATCTACTTCTCTCAGGTAACAATTTCCTTTATATGTGTGAATATGTTAATTGTAGTGTGTGAATACTGTTTTTCTTAGGTATGAATACTTGAGGGGGTAATCAACTGTTAAATTTCTTGTATTTATAGTATGAATGAATAATTTAGGTATGAGTTTAATGATTTGATACATTATGATGAATTCTTAGTATAACAGGTGTAGTCAGTTTTTATTGTAATTATGGATGAATACTTTTTGAATAACGGTGAATATTTTATACGTTTGGTATGAATACTTGAAGTGGTGATAAACAATTGAATTGCTTTGATTCATGGTATGAATATTTCAATACTAAATTGTTTTGATAATTATGAATGAATGAATGAATTAGGCATAATTAGAAGTATTTGTATTACATTAGGTATGAATAGCTATTATTACTGTTGCATATATTTTTCTGATAAGTATTGTCACACCCCAGAGCTCTAAAAATCAGAATTGGAATATGAATCGGTCACTTGACCGTTCAATCAGGATCAGGTGAATATGTCGGAATCAACCGAATCGGATAGGAAACTTGAATTTTTTTTGGCAAAAGTTTTTTAAAAAAAAATAGAAAAAAAATATGGCAAAAAATTATGTTATGACAAAAAATTACCCTCAAATAATCCACTTATATTTACTCAATTGATAGAAAATTTATTTTGACAATATTTTTTGTTAATTGTAAATTACATAATTTATCTAATACCTAGATCAATAGTATTCACCATGAAACTTATGCTCTAGAGACAAGGTCCTATTTGAGTTCAAAAAATAAAAAACTTATGCTCCAGAGAGTTGAGGCATTTTTGTCGGCCTATTATGTTGGTGTAGACCATCACAAACATCTCTGCAGATACACTCCCTCCCCTGAATAGGTAAGGGGGAAATAGCTTATTGTTTGATTGTGGGGATTATTTTCCTTCCGACAAGCGCAAGCCCCTGCCGTTAATTACCCTAGGTAGGTACCCAGGAACCTCCGATTAAGGGGGCTAGACAAAATGACATGATCAGGATAGAGTATCTAAAGTGCAATCAAGAAGAGAGGGTGATACTGAATCAGAAGGGGTGGTCCTGATTCAACCCTCGAGGGGCATACTAATAGTGTATGTCTAGTATTTATTAGGACTTTTATTTAATGTGGGGTTGCCTAGGATTTTCTGGAGCTTTTGTTTAGTTTGGGGTTGCCTAGGGTTTTCTAGGCTTTTTGTTTAATTTGGAGTTGCCTGTTTCATGCAAAGGCTTTAGCTGGATATATATGTCATAGGCGACACCGGACTACGTGAGTGGTGTTAGTTTGTAATAATCTAGAAGTCAATAAAACGATAATTTATCATAAAGCTTTGTTCATGAATTGAGTGATTAATAAACTGTCATTTTGTTCCTTGAGTGTTATTGAATTTATGAATCATTTCGGGTTCATGACTTGAAATTGTAGAGCTTCATAATATAGATAATAAATACTCTTAAAAGTCTCTAACCGAGGTAATTAGCAGGAACACTAATTTACCATTACAATGTTAGAATGTGGATTAAAAGATGGTCAAGTTTTACAGACCATTGACATGAGATGTCATTTTAATCACATAGGTACATGTTCTAGGAACATTGTATTTGACAGACCTCGAATGAAACATTAAATGGAATTGTGTACGTGTCATTAATGTTTTCATTCAGTGTTAAATTCTAAAGTATGAGATATTCATCTTTCCTACTAAGAGATGTGTATGTGTGATTGTTACCTAACGCTGTCGGTAAAACGCAGTCATAACGGTAGCTTTTCGGTATACATAGCTTAGCTGAGGTAGTGATGGTTTATCAAAAGTACTCTTGTCCCTCGTATCTCTATACGAGTTACGGTATCACTGGGCCCCTTGATAGAGTAGGATTATCTGCATGCAGTATAATTACAAGAGTAATTATATTTGATAATCTGCTCAAGATTGAGAAAAGATTAAGTTTGCAAGGATGACACACACCTACCTTGAAACTGATATGATACTGCGAGACAAAAGAATTAACACGACTAAAATAGTTTACTGGATCGTGGTATTGTATAGTACAGCATCATCTGTGTAATTGGATGGTCATAGTGTAGATGTCAGATGCCTCCTATGATTATAGAAGTTAAAATAGTTTTAATTCTATTTACCAACATAACACAGATCCTATTGGGTCACACCGCAAATGATACTTATCAGAGTATCTTACTGATTAATTATAAATTGATTATAATTAATATTAAGATGATTATAATTAATTATACGTGATATAATTAAATTATATATGTCATATAAGATGACAAGCAGAAACAATGGTTAATTTATAAGCGCACTCGATGCGTTGTATAAAACCGAACCGAAACCGAACCCTGAGAAATATAATTGTTTAGGATAATTATATATATTTGATTTAGATTTTAAATATTAATTATGGTTTTGAATTTGGGATAACAACCATTAGCAAATTAAAACCTTAATTAAAATTAAAATCAAATCAAATATACAAATTATTAAACCATGTCGGCATGGGTAAAGAAAATATCAAATATATATTAAATCAAATATATTACTCAAATGCATTTTCATTTCATGTCGGCATAGGAAAAAAAATATCAATTTGATTGATATTTGTACAAACCGCCATTCCAATGGCATAATTGTAAATAGCTAAAAAATTAAGGGTATTTCGGTAATCGGCCATCCAGCTTGATTTTTCCTATAAATAGAGGGGTAGGGGTAGAGAGAAAATTACCAATTCACTCATATCTGATCTGATCAGTCTGATCGAATCGATAAATCTACTTTCTCTCTTTCTCGGTTACGGTTGGTTTTACGGTTGTCGTGAATAGTGTTTTCGCGAAGTTTCGTAAATCTGATTTTGCGCGAGACGCAAGTCGGTTTTTACGATCCTCGTGAATAGTGTTTTCACGCCTCTCGTGAATAGTGTTTTTGCGATTTCGCTGGTCAGTATTTCTGGCAATAGAAAGCCAGCGCTCTGGTGGTTCCTGGTGGACGACCGATAGAGGTATCAGACGTCTGATACTCCGAGGCAAGACGTTCCTCAGATTCGATCTTCTCGGTCTGCTGCAATCCAATTGGAATTTGGATCAAGGTATAAATATGTTATATTAATCTATTTAATTTGTAAGTAGATTAAAGTTTTAGAAATCAATTATGGAGTAGATCTGTAAAAGGATTAAATCGGGTTTTGACGCCAAAGAATACTGAAGGTGGATCGCCTTGGAAAGTAATCTGACATACCTCGTTTAATCCTTGGCTTAATATAGAAGTAAAATTTTTGTTTTACGTTCTTTCCGCATATTAAGCTAATCAACGGTTTGGACCGTCCATAACCCAACAAGTGGGTGTCTGGAACACTTCGACAGCCTACGGGTCAGACTGGCGCAGAGAGTTTAGACAAGGGCGTATCATATGCCCGTGGTGTATATAGAGTTTTCCTTCCCTTGGGGTGCCTGTTACATGCAAGGGCTTTAGCTGAACTTAGGTATTATTGGGGTGGCATGGAAGCCCTTGTTTTTGGTTGGCATGGAAGCCTTTGAATTTGGGTGGCGTGGAAGCCTTTGGTTTTGGTTGGCATTGAAGCCTTTGGTTTTGGTAGGCATGGAAGCCTTTGACTTGGGTCGGCATAGAAGCCTTTGATTTTGGTTGACATGGAAGCCTTTGACTTTGATTAGCATAGAATCCTTTGGTTTCGGTTGACATGGAAGCATTTGGTTTTGGGTTGGCATGGAAGCCTTTGATTTTGGTTTGGCATAGAGGCCTTTGACTTTGATTGGCATAGAAGCCTTTGATTTCAGTTGGCATAGAAGCCTTTGACTTGGGTTGGCATGAGAGCCTTCGGTTTTAAGTGACATTGAAGCATTTGGTTTCGGTTTTAAGTGGCATTGAAGCCTTTAGTTTAGATTTGGTTTGAGTTCGTGTTTGCTTTATGTTTTGGCTTGTTCCGATTTAAACTTGAGTTTTTTTTTGTTGGATTGGATTTGAGCTTGGTCTTATTTGATTTTTGGGTTGGTCTTGGGTTTGACTTGGGTTTGATTGCGGTCCTTCGGTTTGCTTTGAGTTTGGTGGCTTATTTAATTTATTTGGTTTATTTGGTATGTTAGATTTAGGTTTTGCGGTTTTCGAGTTTGATATAGGTTTTGGGTCGGTCTTGGGTTTAATCTCGGATTCATATGGATTCTTGAGTTTGGTTTGAACTTTGTATGCGGTAGTGGATTCTTGTGCTTAGGAATCTCATTTGTCCATGTTTGTGTTCTTAACATCCTCAATTGGCGTTGTTGGTGTGCTTAACTGTAGGGATTTCATGACGCTTAGAGGGGTGAAAACAAAAAATTTATATCCCTTTCAATCGTCTAAAACGGATCGTCTCTTTTATGCTAACTCTACTCAAGCATCTAATCAAATATTTTGCATACAAGACTAACTACATTAATCTAAATTTATGCAAATCCGTCTAAATCAAGAAAAAGATTTAGATATCATACCTTTCGTCAAATGTCAATTTGACAGTTAGAGAAAGTCGATTTTATCTAGATCTCTTGGAAACCTTCACACCGTCGCCTCTATGTGTTCACCATGAACTAAACAAGGATTAGTTCTAGATCTTGCTAGAGATCAACTAATCTATGCTTAGTATAAAGTTAGAAACAAGAACAAATGCAAATGAGGTTGATAAGCACAAGATCAAGGTCGAATTATGTTGCAAAACTAAAAAACAACGACAAATGAGGGTGTTAAGCACAAAAGCAAGTGTAAACGATGTTGCTAAGCACAAGAACAAGGGCAAAAGAGGTCAAGAAACATACGAACAATGACAATTGAGGTTGTTAAGCACACAAACAAGGACAAATGAGGTTCCTAAGCACAAGAACAAATGCAAATGAGGTTCATAAGTGCAAGATCAAAGGCAAAAGAGGTTGTTAAGCACACGAACAAGATCAAGGGCAAAAGAGGTTGTTAAGCACACGGACAACGCCAATTGAGGTTGTTAAGCACACAAACAAGGGAAAATGAGGTTCCTAAGCACAAGAACAAATGCAAATGAGGTTCATAAGCACAAGATCAAGGGCAAAAGAGGTTGTTAAGCACATGAGCCTCAATTGGCATTGTTCGTGTGCTTAACAACCTCTCTTTCTCTTGACCTTGTGCTTATGAATCTCATTTACATTTGTTCTTGTACTTAGGAAACTCATTTGACCTAGTTTGTGTGCTTAACAACCTCAATTGGCGTTGTTCGTGTGCTTAACAACCTCTTTTTCCTTTGATCTTGTGCTTACGAAACTCATTTGCATTTCTTCTTGTGCTTAGGAACCTCATTTGCCCTTGTTTGTGTACTTAACAACCTCAATTGTCGTTGTTCATATGCTTCTTAACCTCTTTTGCCCTTGTTTTTGTGCTTAGCAACATCATTTACACTTGTTTTTGTGCATAAGACCCTCATTTGTCGTTATTCTTACGCTTTGCAACATAATTCGCCCTTGATCTTGTGCTTATGAACCTCATTTGCATTTGTTCTTGTGCTTAGGAACCTCATTTTCCCTTGTTTGTGTGCTTAAAAACCTCAATTGGCATTGTCCGTGTGCTTAACAACCTCTTTTGCCCTTTATCTTGTGCTATTGAACCTCATTTGCATTTGTTCTTGTGCTTAGGATCCTCATTTGCCCTTGTTCGTGCGTTTAACAACTTCAATTGGCGTTGTTCGTGTGCTTAACAACCTCTTTTGCCCATGATCTTGTGCTTATGAACCTCATTTGCATTTGTACTTGTGCTTAGGAATCTCATTTGCCCTTGTTTGTGTGCTTAACAACCTCAATTGTCGTTGTTCATATGCTTCTTAATCTCTTTTGCCCTTGGTCCAGTGCTTAGCAACATCATTTACACTTGTTTTTGCACTTAACACCCTCATTTGTCGTTGTTCTTGCGCTTTGCAACATAATTCGATCTTAATCTTGTGTTTATGAATCTCATTTGCATTTATTCTTGTACTTAGGAACCTCATTTTTCTTTCTTTGTGTGCTTAACAACCTCAATTGGCATTGTTCGTGTGCTTAATAACCTCTTTTGCCCTTGATCTTGTGCTTATGAACCTTATTTGCAAAACAACAAGTGTAAATGATGTTACTAATCACAAAAACAAGGGCAAAAGAGGTGAAGAAGCATACCAACAATGACAATTAAAGTTGTTAAGTACACAAACATGGAAAAATGAGGTTCCTAAGCACAAGAACAAATGCAAATGAGGTTGATAAGCACAAGATCAAGGTCGAATTATGTTGCAAAGTACAAGAACAACGAAAAATGAGGGTGTTAAGCACAAAAACAAGTGTAAATGATGTTGCTAAGCACAAGAACAAGGGCAAAAGAGGTTAAGAAAGATATGAACAACGACAATTGAGGTAGTTAAGCACACAAACAAGGGCAAATGAGGTTCCTAAGCACAAGAACAAATGCAAATGAGTTTCATAAGCACAAGATCTTGGGCAAAAGAGTTTGTTAAGCACACGAACAACGCCAATTGAGGTTGTTAAGCAAACAACAAGGCCAAATGAAGTTCCTAAGCACAAAAACAAATGCAAATGAGGTTCATAAGAACAAGCGCAAGGACAAAAGAGGTTGTTAAGCACACGAACAACGCCAATTAAGGTTGTTAAGCACACAAACAAGGGAAAATGATATTCCTAAGCACAAGAACAAATGCAAATGAGGTTCATAAGCACAATATCAAGGGCAAAAGAGGTTGTTAAGCACACGAGCCTCAATTGGCATTGTTCGTGCACTTAACAACCTCTTTTTCTCTTGATCTTGTGCTTATGAACCTCATTTGCATTTGTTCTTGTGCTTAGAACCTTATTTGACCTAGTTTGTGTGCTTAACAATCTCGATTGACGTTGTTCGTGTGCTTAACAACATCTTTTGCCCTTGATCTTGTGCTTGTGAAACTCATTTGCATTTGTTCTTGTACTTAGGAATCTTATTTGTCCTTGTTTGTGTGCTTAACAACCTCAATTGTCGTTGTTCCTATGCTTCTTAACCTCTTTTGCCCTTGTTCTTGGGCTTACCAACCTCATTTACAATTGTTTTTGTGCTTAACACCCTCATTTGTCGTTGTTCTTACGCTTTGCAGCATAATTCGCCCTTGATCTTATGCTTATGAACCTCATTTGTATTTGTTCTTGTGCTTAGGAACCTCATTTTCCCATGTTTGTGAGCTTAAAAACCTTAATTGGCATTGTTCGTGTGGTTAACAATAAAAACCTTAATTGGCATTGTTCGTGTGGTTAACAACCTCTTTTGCCCTTGATCTTGTGCTTATGAACATCATTTGTACTTGTTCTTGTGCTTAGGATCGTAATTTGCCCTTGTTTGTGTGCTTAACAATCTCAATTGGCGTTGTTCGTGTGCTTAACAACCTCTTTTTTCCTTGATCTTGTGCTTATGAACCTCATTTGCATTTGTTCTTGTGCTTAGGAACCTCATTTGCCCTTATTTGTGTGCTGAACAACCTCAATTGTCGTTGTTCCTATGCTTCTTAACCTCTTTTGCCCTTGTTTTTGTGCTTAGCAACATTATTTACACTTGTTTTTGTGCTTAACACCCTCATTTGTCGTTGTTCTTGCACTTTGTAATAAAATTCGACTTTGATATGAACCTCATTTGCATTTGTTTTTGTGCTTAGGAACCTCATTTTCCGTTGTTTGTGTGCTTAACAACCACAATTGGCGTTGTTCGTGTGCTTAACAACCTTTTTTGCCCTTGATCTTGTGCTTATAAAACTCATTTGCATTTGTTCTTGTGCTTAGCAATGACAATTGAGGTTGTTAAGTACACAAACAAGGAAAAATGAGGTTCCTAAGATCAAGAACAAATGTAAATGAGGTTCATAAGCACAAGATTAAGGGCAAAAGAGGTTGTTTAGCACACGAACAACGCCAATTGAGGTTGTTAAGCACACAAATAAGAGCAAATGAGGTTCCTAAGCATAAGAACAAATGCAAATCAGTTTCATAAGCACAAGATCAAGGGCAAAAGAGGTTGTCAAGCACACGAACAACGCCAATTGATGTTGTTAAGCACACAAACAAGGGAAAATGAGGTTCCTAAGGACAACAACAAATGCAAATGAGGTTCATAAGCACAAGATCAAGATCGAATTTTGTTGCAAAGCGCAAGAACAACGACAAATGAGGGTGTTCAGCACAAAAACAAGTGTCAATGATGTTGCTAAGCAAAGAACATGGGCAGAAGAGGTTGAGGCATATGAACAATGGCAATTGAGGTTGTTAAGGACACTAACAAGGGCAAATGATGTTTATAAGCACAAGAACAATGGCAAATGAGGTTCATGGGCATAAGATCAAGGGCAAAAGAGGTTGTGAAGCACACAAACAACGCCAATTGAGGTTGTTAAGCACACAAACTACGGCAAATGAGGTTCGTAAGCACAAGAACAAATGTAAATGAGGTTCATAAGCACAAGATCAAGGGCAAATTATGTTGCAAAGCACCAGAGCAATGCCAATTGAGATTGTTAAGCACACAAACTAGGATAAATGAGGTTCGTAAGTACAAGATCAAAAGAAAAAGAGATTGTTAAGCACACGAACAACGCCAATTGAGACTCGTGTGCTTAACAACCTCTTTTGCCCTTGATCATGTGTTTATGAACCTCTTTTGCCCTTGATCTTGTGCTGATGAACCTGATTTGCATTTGTTCTTGTGCTTAGGAACTTTATTTGTCCTTGTTTGTGTTCTTAACAACCTCAATTGGCGTTGTTCGTGTGCTTAACAACCTCTTTTGGTATTGATCTTGTGCTTATGAACCTCATTTGCATTTATTCTTGTTGTTTCAAGCAATTCTATTTTTAGTCTATTTGACTAATTTTTAAAACATACAATAAATTGAATTTTACGATTATTTCTATTTTAGAATTCATGCAGGTTCAAGAAATATGGAATTGCAATATGCATGTGTTAAACTGAAGAAAACATCAAGAGACTTATCAAGAAATTAGATTGTAAAATTACAAACTTGGTAAAATAGTTTTTGATGTTGTTTCAGAGGAACAAACGTTGTAACTTTTGTCAAAACGTTATAACGTTTTATGCCTATGAAAACGCTGAGAAATGAACTGTTCAAAATGCCAAAATAGATGAAAACGTTACCAACGTTTTATAAAACGTTATAACATTTTAATTATTTTTAGAATTTCAAAATGGCTATTTTGATCAATTGATTTCCAGTGAATATCGTTATGTAACATTTTAGGAGTAAAGTTCTCAGAAATTCAAAAACGATGAAAACGTTATAAATGTTTTATTAAACGTTATAACGTTTGATAAATAAAGTTCACAGAAAAATATGATCTAATTTAAAATATATCAAAACGTTATAAAACGTTATAACATTTTTTACCATAATGCTCTTTCTGGAGCTGTCTTTATAAATAGAACTTTGGGCTCCTTTCCAAAGTAACTTTTTAGCCGACCCTAATTCTGAAATTCAAGTTTTCTGTGAGCTTAAGTTCTACCATTGTTGTGAGAGCTTTCAAACTTCAAACCTATCAAACAATCTCAAATCCACTTCACTAATATTGAGTTAGATTAGGTTAGAGTGAGCTTTTGAGTGTTTCTCTTGCGAACATTGTTCTCGAAGACTTCGTTCTTCATCCTAGTTGGCCGTGTGACTTCACATTGGTTGTAAGGGCTCACCGGTTCACAAGTTGTAATCCTTTCTAAGTTGGGTAATAGAAAGGCGCACCAAGAAGTTGGTTGCGACGCCCTAGAAACGTAGGCTGTTGTTTTGCCGAACTCCGTTAAAATCCCGAGTGTCAACTTTTAATGTGTATTTTGGGTATATAATTAATCGGTCTATTTCATACACTTTTGCTTTAAATTTATAAGAACCCTAAATACGTAAAGTAAATTGAATTGCAAGCGCACAATCTATCATTGTAGTAATTATGAGTGTCGATCCAAAGACTAAGGCAATTATAATTTTTACTAAATTAATTAATCATAAATTAAGTGCAAATAAGTAAATGGGGGGGGGGGGGAGTTTGTTGCAATTCACACAATTATTGGGTTCAATACCCGAAAGGAGTTAGTTTGTAACAAAAGCTAAATAGAAATTAACTAAAAAGAAAGGTTTGTGATCACTTTGACGAAGTCTAGGGGCATTTGGTCTACAATCCCTTGGCTAATTCAACACTTGACATATTCTCTTAATTCATGCTTTGTTTTGATGGGAGTTCCAACTAGGTTGGCCTATTTCTACTTAGAATCAATATTTTTCATGTTTCAAACCTATCATATTAATTTACCTCGTCTTAGGGCTGTCACTACCTAATAGGGTTATTTAATTGAAGGCCAAATACTCCACTAATTCGTACCGATTATTAAATATACTCTAAGTATTCCAATTACGAAGTACTTGTAAATTGGTTTTCCACAACTTTCCATGTCCAATCTTTAGTTCTTATAGTCAGGGGTAGACTTGACTTGGTCAATCTAATCTATTGTCCCTAAGGTTATTTGTGTACAAGACTCGGTTTTATCAATGACTTAAACACCCTTGAAGACAAGAGGGCTGTCACTACCTCCGCAAGGTGTGGTTTCAAAAACACAAATCATGCATGACTCACAAATATATATAATAAGAACCAAATATCAATTCAAAGCAATCATCATACAAGAAAATATTCCAAGCAAATAAACTAACACAAGTTTATGCTACAACCTTAGCCCCTAGAGAGGAGATTAGCCTCTCATGGGTGCAATAACAAAAACATCCATGAAAAAGAATAAGTAAACCAAGCAATTAAAATGAGTAAATAACAAAGGGAAATAGAATACACCAGTTCATTGCGTCATTAAAATAGAATTCCTACTGTTTTTGGCAGTTGTGCGGCCAGGGGTGGGGGCACAAAATTCCTGCGCTTGTGAATTGTTAGTTTGTGCGGCCTAGGGAGGCCGCACCTTTGGCCGTATTTTCCCACTGACTTGGTTGGTTCTCTTCTTTGTTGGTTTGTGCGGCCTAGGGAGGCCGCATCTTTGGCCGTATTTTTCCACTGACTGGCTGAAACTCCTCTTTTGTGTTATGAGCCCAGGTGTACATTCCAAGGGAGCCGCACCAGTCAAAATGGGATCAATTTAGGGGTTGTGTGGCCTAGGGAGGCCGCACAGAGGCTCTGAGTTGCAATTTCTTCAGTAGGATCAATATTGGGACTTCAAGGGTAGTTGTACGGCCGCACATAGTGCCCCTGAGACGGCACAAGAGGTAGAAAAGCTCCAAAGCTGAAATCAAAATAAACTAGAAGCAGTAACTTGGTTCTTTGGTATAAAACTAATTAATTTAAACTAAAATGCATGGAAATTGGTTATGAAATCATAGTAAAATCCGTGTTAAAAGTGTATATAATTGAGGCTTATCAACTTTCTCTAAACTCTTCTATTTACTTTTTAACTTGCAATTAGTTTTTAAATAGAAGATTAAGTGGTGCATTTGGTTTAACAAAGTGGTATTAAAGCAAGTTACTCAAATTAAGACCCACTTAATTCGAGTCTTAGCGATCTAAATCAAAATGTCACCCATGAGATTAGTAAAGCAACCACCAATTTTCGGTACAACGACCAAAAACTTTAGTCATTGGAAGAAAACCATGATTAACTACCTAAACATACTTGAGGTGTGGAATGTTGTAGTAAAATGATATAAAGCAGAATATAATGATCTCGCATCTACCGCAGATAATAAGGTCGAAACCTATGATTCAAAGGAAAATAAGAAACAAAATAATCTTGCGATTAATGCAATATCTAATGCGGTAAGCGAGTCGGTTGCATTAATTTTTGGAAATACAACAAGTGCAAAAGAAATGTGGGACGCTCTCATAAACCGATATGAGGGAAATACCCAAATCAAGAGAACCAAAATTACTGGTTTAGAGACCAAACTTGAAACCTTTAGTGTTGAAGATGGTGAATGCATCGAGGATATGTATAATAGACTTATGCATATCCAAAACGAATATATTGATTTAGGAGAACCACTTTCCAACGATAAAATTGTAGGAAAGCTTCTTCGAGTAATGCTACGGAAGCCGAGAAAGGAAGGCTTGGTGAGTGTCCTAGAAGCAATTCAAGGGACACATGCATCATTTACCCCGGATGAGCTATATGCACACTTTCGAAGTTTTGAAGAGAAACATCGACAATCCAGAGAGCTAAAGCATGAGTAAAAATCCAAAACCGTAGCCTTTCCGGCACAAAATCGAACTCAAATGAGGTTCATAAGTACAAGATCAAGGGCAAAAGAGGTTGTTAACTACATGAACAATGCCAATTGAGGTTCGTGTGCTTAACAACCTCTTTTGCAATTGATCTTGTGTTTATGAACCTCAGTTGCATTTGTTCTTGTGCTTAGGAACCTCATTTGCCATTGTTTGTGTGCTTAACAACCTCAATTAGCGTTGTTCGTGTGCTAAACATCCTGTTTTGCCCTTGATCTTGTGCTTATGAACCTCATTTGCATTTGTTTTTGTGCTTAGGAACTTCATTTGCCATTGTTTGTGTACTTAACAACCTCAATTGGCGTTGTTCGTGTGCTTAATAACCTCTTTTGCCCTAGATCTTGTGCTTATGAAACTCATTTGCATTTGTTCTTGTGCTTAGGAACCTCATTTTCCCTTGATTGTATGCTTAACAATCTCAATTATCATTGTTCATATGCTTCTTAACCTCTTTTGCCGTTGTTCTTGTGCTTAGCAACATCATCTACACTTGTTTTTATGCTTAACACCCTCATTTGTCGTTGTTCTTGCGTTTTGCAACATAATTCGACCTTGATCTTGTGCTTATCAACCTCATTTGTATTTGTTCTTGTGCTTAGGAACCTCATTTTTCATTGTTTGTGTACTTAACAACCTCAATTGTCATTGTTCTTATGCTTCTTCACCTCATTTGCCCTTGTTTTTGTGATTAGCAACATCATTTACACTTGTTCTTTTGCCAATGAGGTTCATAAGCAAAAGATCAAGGACAAAAGAAGTTGTTAAGCACACGAACAATGCCAATTGAGGTTGTTAAGCACACAAACCAGGGAAAATGAGGTTCCTAAGCACAAGAACAAATGCAAATGAGGTTCATAAGCACAACATCAAGGTCGAATTTTGTTGCAAAGCGCAAGAACAACGGCAAATGAGAGCGTTAAGCACAAAAATAAGTGTAAATGATGTTGCTAAGCACAAAAACAAGGGAAAAACATGTTAAGAAGCATAGGAACAACGACAATTGAGGTTGTTAAGCACACAAACAATGGCAAATGTGGTTCCTATGCACAAGAAAAAATGCAAATGAGATTCATAAGCACAAGATCAAGAGCAAAAAAGGTTGTTAAGCACACGAACAACGCCAATTGAGGTTGTTAAGCACACAAACAAGGGCAAATAAGGATCCTAAGCACAAGAACAATTGCAAATGAGGTTCATAAGCACGAGATCAAGGGAAAAGAAGTTGTTAAGCACACGATCAATGCCAATTGAGATTTTTAAGCACACAAATAAGGAAAAATGAGGTTCCTAAGCACACAAACAAATGCAAATAAGGTTCATAAGCAAAAGATCAAGGACAAATTATGTTGCAAAGCGTAAGAACAATGACAAATGAGGGTGTTAAGCACAAAAACAAGTATAAATCATGTTGCTAAGCACAAGAACAAAGGCAAACGAGGTTAAGAAGCATACGAACAACAACAATTGAGGTTGTTAAGCACACAAACATGGGCAAATGAGGTTCCTAAGCACAAGAACAAATGCAAATGAGTTTCATAAGTACAAGATCAAGGGCAAAACGACGTTATTAAGCACACGAACAACGCCAATTGAGATTGTTGAGCACACAAACTAGGGCAAATGAGGTTCCTAAGCACTAGAAAAAATGCAAATGAGTTTCATAAGCAGAAGATCAAGGGCAAAAGAGGTTGTTAAGCACACGAACAATGCCAATTGAGGCTCGTGTGCTTAATAACCTCTTTTGCCCTTGATATTGTGCTTATGAACCTCTTTTGCAATTGTTCTTGTGCTTAGGAACCTCATTTGCCATTGTTTGTGTGCTTAACAATCTGAATTGGCATTGTTCGTGTGCTTAACAACCTCTTTTGCCCTAGATCTTGTGCTTATGAAACTCATTTGAATTTGTTCTTGTGCTTAGGAACCTCATCTGCCCTTGTTTGTGTGCTTAACAACCTCAATTGTCGTTGTTCAAATGGTTCTTAACCTCTTTTGCCCTTGTTCTTGTGCTTAGCAACATCATCTACACTTGTTTTTGTGCTTGACACCCTCATTTGTCATTGTTCTTGCACTTTGCAACATAATTCGACCTTGATCTTCTGCTTATCAACCTCATTTGCATTTGTCCTTGTGCTTAGAAACTTTATTTTTCCTTGTTTGTGTACTTAACAACCTCAATTGGCATTGTTCGTATGCTTCTTCACTTCTTTTGCCCTAGTTTTTGTGATTAGCAACACCATTTAGACTTGTTCTTTTGCAAAGGAGGTTCATAAGCACAAGATCAAGCGCAAAAGAGGTTGTTAAGCACACAAACAACGCCAATTGAGGTTGTTAAGCGCACAAACAAGGGCAAATGAGGTTTCTAAGCATAAGAACAAATGCAAATGAGTTTCATAAGCACAAGATCTACAGCAAAAGTGGTTGTTAAGCAAACGAACAACGCCAATTGATGTTGCTAAGCACACAAACAAGGACAAATGAGGTTCCTGAGCACATGAAAGAATGCAAATGAGGCTCATAAGCACAAGATCAAGGTCGAATTTTGTTGCAAAGCGCAAGAACAACGACAAATGAGGGTGTTAAACACAAAAAAAAAGTGTAAATGATGTTGCTAAGCACAAAAAAAAGGACAAAAGAGGTTAAGAAGCATAGGAACAATGACATTTGAGGTTGTTAAGCACACAAAGAAGGGCAAATGAGGTTTCTAAACACAAGAACAAATGCAAATGAGCTTCATATGTACAAGGTCAAGGGCAAAAGTGGTTATGAAGCAAACGAACAACGCCAATTGAGGTTATTAAGCACACAAACAAGGACAAATGGGCTTCATAAGCACCAGATCAAGCGCAAAAGAGGTTGTTAAGCACACGAACAATGCCAATTGAGGTTTTTAAGCACACTAACAAGGAAAAATAAGGTTCCTAAGCACAAAAACAAATGCAAATGAGGTTCATAAGCACAATATCAAGCGCAAAAGAGGTTGTTAAGCACACAAATAATGCAAATTGAGGTTGTTAAGCACACAAACAAGTGCAAATGAGGTTTCTAAGCACAAGAACAAACGCAAATGAGTTTCATAAGCACAAGGTCAAGGGCAAAAGTGGTTGTTAAGCAAACGAACAACGCAAATTGAGGTTGTTAAGCACACAAACAAGGACAAATGAGGTTCCTAAGCACATGAACAAATGCAAATGAGGTTCATTAGCACAAGATCAAGGACGAATTATGTTGCAAAGTGTAAGAACAATGACAAATGAGGGTGTTAAGCACAAAAACAAGTGTAAATCATGTTGCTCAGCACAAGAACAAGGGCAAACGAGGTTAAGAAGCATATGAACAACAACAATTGAGGTTGTTAAGCACACAAATATGGGCAAATGAGGTTCCTAAGCAAAAGAACAAATGCAAATGAGTTTCATAAGTACAAGATCAAGGGCAAAAGAGGTTGTTAAGCACACGAATAACGGCAATTGAGGTTGTTAAGCACACAAACTAGGGCAAATGAGGTTTCTAAGCACAAGAACAAATGCAAATGAGGTTCATAAGTACAAGATCAAGGGAAAAAGATGTTGTGAAGCACACGGACAATGCCAATTGAGGCTTTTGTGCTTAACAACCTCTTTTGCCCATGATCTTGTGCTTATGAACCTCATTTGCATTTGTTCTTGTGCTTAGCAACCTCATTTGCCCTTGTTTGTGTGCTTAACAACCTCAATTGCGTTGTTCATGTGCTTAACAACCTCTTTTACCCTTGATCTTGTACTTATGAACCTCATTTGCATTTGTTTTTGTTCTTACGAACTTCATTTGCCTTTGTTTGTGTGCTTAACAATCTCAATTGGCATTGTTCGTGTGCTTAACAACCTCTTTTGCCCTAGATCTTGTGCTTATGAAACTCATTTGCATTTGTTCTTGTGCTTAGAAGCCTCATCTGTGCTTGTTTGTGTGCTTAACAACCTCAATTGTCGTTGTTCATATGCTTCTTAACCTCTTTTGCGCTTGTTCTTGTGCTTAGCAACATCATCTACACTTGTTTTTGTGCTTAACACCCTCATTTGTCGTTGTTCTTGCGCTTTGCAACATAATTCGACCTTGATCTTGTACTTATCAAACTCATTTGCATTTGTTATTGTGCTTAGGAACCTCATTCCCTCTTTGTGTACTTAACAACCTCAATTGTCATTGTTCGTATGCTTCTTCTTCTCTTTTGACATTGTTTTTGTGATTAGCAACATCATTTACACTTGTTCTTTTGCAAATGAGGTGCATAAGCTCAAGATCAAGCACAAAAGAGGTTGTTAAGCACACAAATAACGCCAATTGAGGAATTTAAGCACACAAACAATGGCAAATGAGGTTTCTAAGCACAATAACAAATGCAAATGAGTTTCATAAGCACAAGATTAAGGGCAAAAGTGGTTGTTAAGCAAACGAACAACACCAATTGAGGTTGTTAAGCACACAAACAAGGACAAATCAGGTTCCTAAGCATATGAACAAATGCAAATAAGGTTCATAAGCACAAGATTAAGGTCGAATTTTGTTGCAAAGTGCAAGAACAACGACAAATGAGGGTGTTAAGCACAAAAAACAAGGGCAAAAGACGTTAAGAAGCATATGAACATCGACAATTAAGGTTGTTAAGCACACAAAAAAGGGCAAATGAGGTTCCTAAGCACAAGAACAAATGCAAATGAGGTTCATAAGCACAATATCAAGGGCAAAAGAGGTTCTTAAGCAGACGAACAATGCCAATTGAGGTTTTTAAGCACACAAACAAGAAAAAATAAGGTTCATATGCACAAAAACAAATGCAAATGGTTCACAAGCACAAGATCAAGCGCAAAAGAGATTGTTAAGCACACAAACAACGCCAATTGAGGTTGTTAAGGACACAAACAAGGGCAAATGAGGTTTCTAAGCACAAGAACAAATGCAAATGAGTTTCATAAGCATGAGATCAAGGGCAAAAGTGGTTGTTAAGCAAACGAACAACGCCAATTGAGGTTGTTAAGCACACAAACAAGGACAAATGAGGTTCCTAAGCAAATGAACAAATGCAAATGAGGTTCATAAGCACAAGACCAAGGACGACTTATGTTGCAAAGTGTAAGTACAACGACAAATTAGGGGGTTAAGCACAAAAACAAGTGTAAATGATGTTGCTAAGCACAAGAATGAGGGCAAAAGAGGTTAAGAAGCCTATGAACAACAACGATTGAGGTTGTTAAGCGCACTGTAGGGCTCGGAAAAAAATGAGCTCGCACGGGCGGGTTGGCCAGCGGTGCGGTCATATTTGTGGGGGAATGCTCCCGTATAGGTTCGGCGCTCTAGTCTCCAAAACGGACATGAGCAGGGCACCGAACTCGGGCATTGCTGAATTTCTTTCCGAATGCCTTCCGGTTCACCCTTAGCCAGACCTACGGTTCATGATCAGTCAGCCAAGGTTTTATTGTTTCATTGTGGGGACATTTAACTCCTGACGGGCGTAAGCCCCCATTGTTAATTACATCGAAAAGACCTTTCGAGTCTAACCGAACACCTCGTTCATTCCTGGATTTGTGCCTATTTGGTGTGAACTGAGTAATGGGGTTAAATAGGGGCTCATGTAAGGTTATACATTTGGTTTCTTGGTTGGTTCTCATTTGTTCGGACTTTGGTACTGACATGTATGCACGCACATGCCTAAATATGTATTTTTGGCATATTTTCAGAAATCATCTTTTAGAGTTTTGGTTATCACACAAGGAAGTGTATTTTTGTCATTTCAGGTTTAGACTGGGGCTTGAACATATTTGGATTTGATTTAGAATGATAAAAAATTTGATTTGGATTCATTTGGTTTTGGTTTGAGTCAATTTGGATTTGAAACAAATAAGTTATGATCGAAAGGACTCATTTGCAAGAGATTCGAATTGAGATGTTTTCTTAATGTCAGGAGAAAATTCTTTTGTGATAGGTATGAAATTGGATTTAGGCGTTGGAATGACATTGGGTTTGGGCTTCGGGTTTCTGCGCTTATATATGGGTTTCGAGTATCGGGCCCGAGATTTGCATCGATAATCGTGCAGATGCGAATGTCGGGCTTTTGATTGGTCTTAGACTTTAGAAGATATTGGGTTCGGCCTTTTGAGATCTTTGTGCCCATATCTAGATTTCGGGTATCAGGCTCGGGATTTGCATTGATAATCGTGCCAGTGTGTGTTTAGCGGGAACATGCTGTAATCATGGGGCTTTTGTATTTGAAATTGTTTTAAAACTGAAACATAGGTTCAAAAGGGTTCATGAACGTATTCCCGTTGTTGCGCTACCTGCTGACTGACTAGCAGATGGCTGCTGACTGATTGGCGCTAGTGTGTTGGCTAGCTGGTGGCAGCATGTTGGCTAGCTGGTGGCAGCATAATGGCTAGTTGGCGCTGGCGCCGGCGCTCGGGCGCCCTGGCGCTGGCGCTGCTACCCAGTCAACTAGGATTTGAAGAGATAAAGTTGGATATGACTAATTAGATTAATTGAAAGGGCCTGACAAGAATTCGGCTTGGTTTCGAAATTTTCGGGTTTCGTCATTTTGTCGGGATTTGAATACTTCATGGGGTATATTTCATAGGTTTGATGTTTGGGATATCGTCTTCTAATCATTTGGGCGCCAAGTCCTTGTAGCAAATCGAAAGAAGAACGGATGGGTTGCTTTCGCAAGTGCGGTTTTATCACTTTGGCCAATTTTCAAGAATTGATATCTTTCATTCTGGTTGGAATTTTCAAGAGATATTTTACAGACATGTTATGTGGAGTCAAAGCTAGGTATCGGCCAAATTTCATAGTTTTTGGAGATGTCTAGCTAGGTTAACAGAGCTCATGAAGTGGCTGTCAGCATAGCGATTTGCATGATTTTTATGGTTTCTTTCTCAACTTGGTGCCAACTTCTGGATTTAATTACAGGCAATTGGCTCATTGTTTTTTTATGAAACTTTGTAGTCTTGTTCTTTGGTGCTATATCTATAATCTGGTAAAATATTATATTTTAATTCTTTACAGGTTTTGAGTTATGGCCGATACAAAACTGGTATCAGCAGCAGACAGTACCAGTACTGTTGCAGTGCAGTTTGTTTTGGACAATCGATCTTTAAACGGCTACCATTTCTTGCTCGATTACTCAAACTGAGTGATTCTTTTTTTGTTCTTCTCATATTGAAGTGTTCTATCAACTGGTAAGAGGGTTTGGTCAGATTCAGTCTAATTTTTGAGATATGACTGGTACAAGTTTGGTGCCAGCAAAAATCAGTAAACAGAACTGTGTCAGCACAGTTATTCTGAGCAATCGAACTTTAAACGGCCACCATTTGCTACTGGATTACTCAAATTGAGTGATTCTTTTTTTGTTCTTCTCATATTGAAGTCCTCTATCTACTGGTAAAATAATGTGGTCAGATTCAGCCTGGTTTGGTCTGTGGGACTGATTTACTGACAGAAGGACATTTTTGGGCATTTCTTGTACCAGCTGGGTGTATATCCAAATCAGTGAGGTTTATGACTGGTACAAACATGGTTTTTACTTCATTAACATGTTATGGACTGATTGGGCATAACCATTAGGTTCATAAATCAAAGAAGTGCAAAAAGACATGCAATGACATGCAATTTTGACAACATGTCCCTTGTTCGGCATGATCTTGTGTCTCACATAT
>CAXKVW010000936.1:7500-10000 GCA_964058825.1 Carex arenaria
TCGGGACTTCGTACACTGCGTTGTGTGTACGCGTGGCTGCATATGCATATGCTTCCGGGCAGGGCGCGCCACGCAAAGACGCCCTGCCCCCAACCCGTCGGGACTTCGTACACTGCGTTGTGTGTACGCGTGGCTGCATATGCATATGCTTCGGGGCAGGGCGCGCCACGCAAAGACGCCCTGCCCCCAACCCGTCGGGACTTCGTACACTGCGTTGTGTGTACGCGTGGCTGCATATGCATTTGCTTCGGGGCAGGGCGCGCCACGCAAAGACGCCCTGCCCCCAACCCGTCGGGACTTCGTACACTGCGTTGTGTGTACGCGTGGCTGCATATGCATATGCTTCCGGGCAGGGCGCGCCACGCAAAGACGCCCTGCCCCCAACCCGTCGGGACTTCGTACACTGCGTTGTGTGTACGCGTGGCTGCATATGCATATGCTTCGGGGCAGGGCGCGCCACGCAAAGACGCCCTGCCCCCAACCCGTCGGGACTTCGTACACTGCGTTGTGTGTACGCGTGGCTGCATATGCATATGCTTCGGGGCAGGGCGCGCCACGCAAAGACGCCCTGCCCCCAACCCGTCGGGACTTCGTACACTGCGTTGTGTGTACGCGTGGCTGCATATGCATATGCTTCGGGGCAGGGCGCGCCACGCAAAGACGCCCTGCCCCCAACCCGTCGGGACTTCGTACACTGCGTTGTGTGTACGCGTGGCTGCATATGCATTTGCTTCGGGGCAGGGCGCGCCACGCAAAGACGCCCTGCCCCCAACCCGTCGGGACTTCGTACACTGCGTTGTGTGTACGCGTGGCTGCATATGCATATGCTTCCGGGCAGGGCGCGCCACGCAAAGACGCCCTGCCCCCAACCCGTCGGGACTTCGTACACTGCGTTGTGTGTACGCGTGGCTGCATATGCATATGCTTCCGGGCAGGGCGCGCCACGCAAAGACGCCCTGCCCCCAACCCGTCGGGACTTCGTACACTGCGTTGTGTGTACGCGTGGCTGCATATGCATATGCTTCCGGGCAGGGCTCGCCACGCAAAGACGCCCTGCCCCCAACCTGTCGGGACTTCGTACACTGCGTTGTGTGTACGCGTGGCTGCATATGCATATGCTTCCGAGCAGGGCGCGCCACGCAAAGACGCCCTGCCCCCAACCAGTCGGGACTTTCGGTTACTTCGGGCCATTTTTCGGCTGCTTCGGGACATTTTTCGGCTGCTTCGGGCCATTTTTCTGCTACTTCGGCTACATTTTAGCTACTTCAGGCTACATTTCGGCTACTTCGGGGACTTTCGGCTACTTCGGGCCATTTTTTGGCTACGTCAGGGACTTTCGGCTACTTCGGGCCATTTTTCGGCTACTTCGGCTACATTTCGGCTACTTCGGGCTACATTTCAGCTACTTCGGGTACTTTCAGCTACTTCGGGCCATTTTTCGGCTACCTCGGGCAATTTTTCAGCTACTTCGGCCACTTTTCGGCTACTTCGGGTCCTTTTTCGGCTACTTCGGGCACTTTCGGCTACTTCGGGCCATTTTTCGGCTATCTCAGGCAATTTTTCGGCTACTTCGGGCACCTATCGGCTACTTCGGGCACTTTTCGGCTACTTTCGGCTACTTCGGGTCATTTTTCGGCTACTTCGGGTCATTTTTCGTCTACTTCGGGCCATGTACACTCCCGTGCGTGTACCTCAGGGGCCATGTACACCACCCGGCCTGCACATGGAGGGGCACCCTTTCCGAAAATCCTTGCCCCCTAATAGGGAATATGCATTTTGGGTCTCCAGCCACGCCCAGGGTTACCACCCCCTGGAAATCCCCCAGGTTTCCCCCCCATTTTACTTAGAAGTGCTAACGCTAAGGGCGCTACTGCACCAACGCTACTTCGGGCCATTTTTCGGCTACTTCGGGCCATTTTTCGGCTACTTCGGGCCATTTTTCGGCTACTTCGGGCTACTTTTCAGCTACTTCGGGCCATTGTCCGGCTACTTCGGGCACTTTCGGCTACTTCGGGTCATTTTTCGGCTACTTCGGGCCATTTTTCGGCTACTTCGGGCACTTTTCGGCTACTTCGGGCCACTTTTCGGCTACTTCAGGCTACTTTTTGGCTACTTCGGGATACTTTCAGGCTACTTCGGGGCATTTTCCGGCTACTTCGGGCACTTTCCGCTACTTCGGGTCATTTTTCGGCTACTTCTGGCCAATTTTCGGCTACTTCGGGCCATTTTCGGCTACTTCGGGCCTTTTTTCGGCTACTTCGACTACATTTTGGCTACTTCGGGCTACATTTCGGCTACTTCGGCTACATTTGGGCTACTTCGGCTACATTTTAGCTACTTCGGGGTACATTTCAGCTAATTCGGGGCCATTTTTCGGCTACTTCGGGCAATTTTCGGCTACTTCGGGCCAATTTTCGGCTACTACGGCTACATTTCGGCTACTTCGGGCTACATTTCGGCTACTTCGGGCACTTTCAGCTACGTCAAGTCATTTTTCGGC
>CAXKVW010000936.1:20000-25000 GCA_964058825.1 Carex arenaria
CCGTCGGGACATCGTACACTGCGTTGTGTGTACGCGTGGCTGCATATGCATATGCTTCGGGGCAGGGCGCGCCACGCAAAGACGCCCTGCCCCCAACCCGTCGGGACTTCGTACACTGCGTTGTGTGTACGCGTGGCTGCATATGCATATGCTTCGGGGCAGGGCGCGCCACGCAAAGACGCCCTGCCCCCAACCCGTCGGGACTTCGTACACTGCGTTGTGTGTACGCGTGGCTCCATATGCATATGCTTCGGGGCAGGGCGCGCCACGCAAAGACGCCCTGCCCCCAACCCGTCGGGACTTCGTACACTGCGTTGTGTGTACGCATGGCTCCATATGCATATGCTTCGGGGCAGGGCGCGCCACGCAAAGACGCCCTGCCCCCAACCCGTCGGGACTTCGTACACTGCGTTGTGTGTACGCGTGGCTGCATATGCATATGCTTCGGGGCAGGGCGCGCCACGCAAAGACGCCCTGCCCCCAACCCGTCGGGACTTCGTACACTGCGTTGTGTGTACGCGTGGCTGCATATGCATATGCTTCGGGGCAGGGCGCGCCACGCAAAGACGCCCTGCCCCCAACCCGTCGGGACTTCGTACACTGCGTTGTGTGTACGCGTGGCTGCATATGCATATGCTTCCGGGCAGGGCGCGCCACGCAAAGACGCCCTGCCCCCAACCCGTCGGGACTTCGTACACTGCGTTGTGTGTACGCGTGGCTGCATATGCATATGCTTCGGGGCAGGGCGCGCCACGCAAAGACGCCCTGCCCCCAACCCGTCGGGACTTCGTACACTGCGTTGTGTGTACGCGTGGCTGCATATGCATTTGCTTCGGGGCAGGGCGCGCCACGCAAAGACGCCCTGCCCCCAACCCGTCGGGACTTCGTACACTGCGTTGTGTGTACGCGTGGCTGCATATGCATATGCTTCCGGGCAGGGCGCGCCACGCAAAGACGCCCTGCCCCCAACCCGTCGGGACTTCGTACACTGCGTTGTGTGTACGCGTGGCTGCATATGCATATGCTTCGGGGCAGGGCGCGCCACGCAAAGACGCCCTGCCCCCAACCCGTCGGGACTTCGTACACTGCGTTGTGTGTACGCGTGGCTGCATATGCATATGCTTCGGGGCAGGGCGCGCCACGCAAAGACGCCCTGCCCCCAACCCGTCGGGACTTCGTACACTGCGTTGTGTGTACGCGTGGCTGCATATGCATATGCTTCGGGGCAGGGCGCGCCACGCAAAGACGCCCTGCCCCCAACCCGTCGGGACTTCGTACACTGCGTTGTGTGTACGCGTGGCTGCATATGCATTTGCTTCGGGGCAGGGCGCGCCACGCAAAGACGCCCTGCCCCCAACCCGTCGGGACTTCGTACACTGCGTTGTGTGTACGCGTGGCTGCATATGCATATGCTTCCGGGCAGGGCGCGCCACGCAAAGACGCCCTGCCCCCAACCCGTCGGGACTTCGTACACTGCGTTGTGTGTACGCGTGGCTGCATATGCATATGCTTCCGGGCAGGGCGCGCCACGCAAAGACGCCCTGCCCCCAACCCGTCGGGACTTCGTACACTGCGTTGTGTGTACGCGTGGCTGCATATGCATATGCTTCCGGGCAGGGCTCGCCACGCAAAGACGCCCTGCCCCCAACCTGTCGGGACTTCGTACACTGCGTTGTGTGTACGCGTGGCTGCATATGCATATGCTTCCGAGCAGGGCGCGCCACGCAAAGACGCCCTGCCCCCAACCAGTCGGGACTTTCGGTTACTTCGGGCCATTTTTCGGCTGCTTCGGGACATTTTTCGGCTGCTTCGGGCCATTTTTCTGCTACTTCGGCTACATTTTAGCTACTTCAGGCTACATTTCGGCTACTTCGGGGACTTTCGGCTACTTCGGGCCATTTTTTGGCTACGTCAGGGACTTTCGGCTACTTCGGGCCATTTTTCGGCTACTTCGGCTACATTTCGGCTACTTCGGGCTACATTTCAGCTACTTCGGGTACTTTCAGCTACTTCGGGCCATTTTTCGGCTACCTCGGGCAATTTTTCAGCTACTTCGGCCACTTTTCGGCTACTTCGGGTCCTTTTTCGGCTACTTCGGGCACTTTCGGCTACTTCGGGCCATTTTTCGGCTATCTCAGGCAATTTTTCGGCTACTTCGGGCACCTATCGGCTACTTCGGGCACTTTTCGGCTACTTTCGGCTACTTCGGGTCATTTTTCGGCTACTTCGGGTCATTTTTCGTCTACTTCGGGCCATGTACACTCCCGTGCGTGTACCTCAGGGGCCATGTACACCACCCGGCCTGCACATGGAGGGGCACCCTTTCCGAAAATCCTTGCCCCCTAATAGGGAATATGCATTTTGGGTCTCCAGCCACGCCCAGGGTTACCACCCCCTGGAAATCCCCCAGGTTTCCCCCCCATTTTACTTAGAAGTGCTAACGCTAAGGGCGCTACTGCACCAACGCTACTTCGGGCCATTTTTCGGCTACTTCGGGCCATTTTTCGGCTACTTCGGGCCATTTTTCGGCTACTTCGGGATACTTTTCAGCTACTTCGGGCCATTGTCCGGCTACTTCGGGCACTTTCGGCTACTTCGGGTCATTTTTCGGCTACTTCGGGCCATTTTTCGGCTACTTCGGGCACTTTTCGGCTACTTCGGGCCACTTTTCGGCTACTTCAGGCTACTTTTTGGCTACTTCGGGATACTTTCAGGCTACTTCGGGGCATTTTCCGGCTACTTCGGGCACTTTCCGCTACTTCGGGTCATTTTTCGGCTACTTCTGGCCAATTTTCGGCTACTTCGGGCCATTTTCGGCTACTTCGGGCCTTTTTTCGGCTACTTCGACTACATTTTGGCTACTTCGGGCTACATTTCGGCTACTTCGGCTACATTTGGGCTACTTCGGCTACATTTTAGCTACTTCGGGGTACATTTCAGCTAATTCGGGGCCATTTTTCGGCTACTTCGGGCAATTTTCGGCTACTTCGGGCCAATTTTCGGCTACTACGGCTACATTTCGGCTACTTCGGGCTACATTTCGGCTACTTCGGGCACTTTCAGCTACGTCAAGTCATTTTTCGGCTACTTCGGGCACTTTCGGCTACTTCGGGCCATTTTTCGGCTACTTCGGGCAATTTTCGGCTACTTCGGGCAATTTTCGGCTACTTCGGTCCATTTTTTGGCTACTTCGGGCCATTTTCCGTCTACTACGGGCACTTTCGGCTACTTCGGGTCATTTTTCGGCTACTTCGGGTCATTTTTCGGCTACTTCGGGCACTTTTCGGCTATTTCGGGCCATTTTTCGGCTACTTCAGGCCACCTTTCGGCTACTTCGGGCCATTTTCCGGCTACTTCGGGCACTTTCAGCTACTTCGGGCCATTTTTCGGCTACTTCGGCTACATTTTGGCTACTTCGGCTACATTTCGGCTACTTCGGGCTACATTTCGGCTACTTCGGGCTACATTTCGGCTACTTCGGGCCATTTTTTTGCTACGTCGGGGACTTTCGGCTACTTCGGGCTATATTTCGGCTACTTCGGGCCATTTTTCGGCTACTTCGGGGCAATTTTCGGCTACTTCGGAGCAATTTTCGGCTACTTCGGGCCAATTTTCGGCTACTTCGGCTACATTTCAGCTACTTCGGGCTACATTTCGGCTACTTGGGGCACTTTCAGCTACGTCAGGTCATTTTTCGGCTACTTCGGGCACTTTCGGCTACTTGGGGACATTTTTCGGCTACTTCGGGCAATTTTCGGCTACTTCGGGCCATTTTTCGGCTACTTCGGGCTACTTCTCGGCTACTTCGGGCACTTTTCGGCTACTTCGGGCCATTTCTCGGCTACTTCGGGCTACTTTTTGGCTACTTCGATCCATTTTCCGGCTACTTTGGGCACTTTCGGCTACTTCGGGCACTTTCGGCTACTTCGGGTCATTTTTCGGCTACTTCGGCTACATTTCGGCTACTTCGGGCTACATTTCGGCTACTTCGGGCTACATTTCGGCTACTTCGGGGACTTTTGGCTACTTCTGGCCATTTTTTTGCTACGTCGGGAACTTTCGGCTACTTCGGGCCATTTTTCGGCTACTTCGGGCCAATTTTCGGCTAGTTCGGCTACATTTCGGCTACTTCGGGCTACATTTCGGCTACTTCGGGCTACATTTCGGCTACTTTGGGCCATGTACACTCCCATTTGTGCACATGAGGGGGCACCCTTCTTGAAAATCTTGCCCCCCTAATAGGGAATATGCATTTTTAGGCTCTAGCCACCCCTTGGGTTACCACCCCCTCCAAATCCCCCATGTTAAAAATAAGGGTGTTGAACTATTTTTTTACCCGATTTTTCGACCGGTTTCACTTCTTATCCAATTTTTTTTTTAAATTTCAAATTTTTTGAAAATTTCAAATTTTTTCGAATTTCAAATTTTTTCGGAAATCAATTTTTTTCAAATTTCAATTTTTTTCTAATTTCAAAATTTTTCAAATTTCAAAATTTTCAAATTTCAAAATTTTTCTCGAATTTCAAAATTTTTAATTTTTTCGTGGCAACCCCGGCTCGGACTCCCGCTGCACCGACGCTGGGGGCTGTCAGCACCGACGCTGGGGCTGTCCGCACTAACGCTGGGGGCTGTCACACTAACGCTGGGTGCTGTCAGCCCCGACGCTGGGGCTGTCAGCACTAACGCTGGGCGCTGTCAGCACCGACGCTGGGGCTATCAGCATCGACGCTGGGGCTTCCCAGATTTTTTCCCCGTTTTTTTTTTGTTCACTTCAAATTTTTTTGAAATTTCAATTTTTTTCAAATTTCAAATTTTTTTCAAAGCTCAATTTTTTTTTTCGTGGCAAACCCGGGTCGGACTATCGCTGCACCGACGCTGGGGGCTGTCAGCACTAACGCTGGGGGCTGTCACCCTAACGCTGGGCGCTGTCAGCCCCGACGTTGGGGGCTGTCACACTAACGCTTGGCGCTGTCAGCCCCGACGCTGGGGCTGTCAGCGCT
>CAXKVW010000936.1:35000-37500 GCA_964058825.1 Carex arenaria
GGACTTTCGGCTACTTCGGGCCATTTTTCGGCTACTTCGGCTACATTTCGGCTACTTCGGGCTACATTTCAGCTACTTCGGGTACTTTCAGCTACTTCGGGCCATTTTTCGGCTACCTCGGGCAATTTTTCAGCTACTTCGGCCACTTTTCGGCTACTTCGGGTCCTTTTTCGGCTACTTCGGGCACTTTCGGCTACTTCGGGCCATTTTTCGGCTATCTCAGGCAATTTTTCGGCTACTTCGGGCACCTATCGGCTACTTCGGGCACTTTTCGGCTACTTTCGGCTACTTCGGGTCATTTTTCGGCTACTTCGGGTCATTTTTCGTCTACTTCGGGCCATGTACACTCCCGTGCGTGTACCTCAGGGGCCATGTACACCACCCGGCCTGCACATGGAGGGGCACCCTTTCCGAAAATCCTTGCCCCCTAATAGGGAATATGCATTTTGGGTCTCCAGCCACGCCCAGGGTTACCACCCCCTGGAAATCCCCCAGGTTTCCCCCCCATTTTACTTAGAAGTGCTAACGCTAAGGGCGCTACTGCACCAACGCTACTTCGGGCCATTTTTCGGCTACTTCGGGCCATTTTTCGGCTACTTCGGGCCATTTTTCGGCTACTTCGGGCTACTTTTCAGCTACTTCGGGCCATTGTCCGGCTACTTCGGGCACTTTCGGCTACTTCGGGTCATTTTTCGGCTACTTCGGGCCATTTTTCGGCTACTTCGGGCACTTTTCGGCTACTTCGGGCCACTTTTCGGCTACTTCAGGCTACTTTTTGGCTACTTCGGGATACTTTCAGGCTACTTCGGGGCATTTTCCGGCTACTTCGGGCACTTTCCGCTACTTCGGGTCATTTTTCGGCTACTTCTGGCCAATTTTCGGCTACTTCGGGCCATTTTCGGCTACTTCGGGCCTTTTTTCGGCTACTTCGACTACATTTTGGCTACTTCGGGCTACATTTCGGCTACTTCGGCTACATTTGGGCTACTTCGGCTACATTTTAGCTACTTCGGGGTACATTTCAGCTAATTCGGGGCCATTTTTCGGCTACTTCGGGCAATTTTCGGCTACTTCGGGCCAATTTTCGGCTACTACGGCTACATTTCGGCTACTTCGGGCTACATTTCGGCTACTTCGGGCACTTTCAGCTACGTCAAGTCATTTTTCGGCTACTTCGGGCACTTTCGGCTACTTCGGGCCATTTTTCGGCTACTTCGGGCAATTTTCGGCTACTTCGGGCAATTTTCGGCTACTTCGGTCCATTTTTTGGCTACTTCGGGCCATTTTCCGTCTACTACGGGCACTTTCGGCTACTTCGGGTCATTTTTCGGCTACTTCGGGTCATTTTTCGGCTACTTCGGGCACTTTTCGGCTATTTCGGGCCATTTTTCGGCTACTTCAGGCCACCTTTCGGCTACTTCGGGCCATTTTCCGGCTACTTCGGGCACTTTCAGCTACTTCGGGCCATTTTTCGGCTACTTCGGCTACATTTTGGCTACTTCGGCTACATTTCGGCTACTTCGGGCTACATTTCGGCTACTTCGGGCTACATTTCGGCTACTTCGGGCCATTTTTTTGCTACGTCGGGGACTTTCGGCTACTTCGGGCTATATTTCGGCTACTTCGGGCCATTTTTCGGCTACTTCGGGGCAATTTTCGGCTACTTCGGAGCAATTTTCGGCTACTTCGGGCCAATTTTCGGCTACTTCGGCTACATTTCAGCTACTTCGGGCTACATTTCGGCTACTTGGGGCACTTTCAGCTACGTCAGGTCATTTTTCGGCTACTTCGGGCACTTTCGGCTACTTGGGGACATTTTTCGGCTACTTCGGGCAATTTTCGGCTACTTCGGGCCATTTTTCGGCTACTTCGGGCTACTTCTCGGCTACTTCGGGCACTTTTCGGCTACTTCGGGCCATTTCTCGGCTACTTCGGGCTACTTTTTGGCTACTTCGATCCATTTTCCGGCTACTTTGGGCACTTTCGGCTACTTCGGGCACTTTCGGCTACTTCGGGTCATTTTTCGGCTACTTCGGCTACATTTCGGCTACTTCGGGCTACATTTCGGCTACTTCGGGCTACATTTCGGCTACTTCGGGGACTTTTGGCTACTTCTGGCCATTTTTTTGCTACGTCGGGAACTTTCGGCTACTTCGGGCCATTTTTCGGCTACTTCGGGCCAATTTTCGGCTAGTTCGGCTACATTTCGGCTACTTCGGGCTACATTTCGGCTACTTCGGGCTACATTTCGGCTACTTTGGGCCATGTACACTCCCATTTGTGCACATGAGGGGGCACCCTTCTTGAAAATCTTGCCCCCCTAATAGGGAATATGCATTTTTAGGCTCTAGCCACCCCTTGGGTTACCACCCCCTCCAAATCCCCCATGTTAAAAATAAGGGTGTTGAACTATTTTTTTACCCGATTTTTCGACCGGTTTCACTTCTTATCCAATTTTTTTTTTAAATTTCAAATTTTTTGAAAATTTCAAATTTTTTCG
>CAXKVW010000937.1:0-45619 GCA_964058825.1 Carex arenaria
GGGGATCCGGACCCGAATCAGTTTTGATAAAACTATTTGCCAGACCAATGAACTACAGTAAGACCATTTGGAGGAACAAAACCTGACAAAAGTGGCTTGGGTAGTTAAAAACTCTGCCCCGTAAATTGTTTCCCAAAGTGTTGTTTTAGTTTCGCTTGTTTTGTACCAACTTTTGCTAGTTGCCTAAATCAACCCAAAATAACTCTTTATTAGCCCCAGTTGAACAAAGCCTCAATCAGTTAAACACTTGCGCTCAATTAAACCATTTATCTAAATTATGCAATTAAACAAACATGTAAATTGATAACTTGTAACAATGCATCACAAGGAAAAAGAACATGATCAACCAATTAAGTACATAACATTAAAAACAAATAATACACTGCCATATTTTTCAACTCCTTAAATTTTTTTCCCAATTTTCAAGCTTTTTGTCTAACTGAACCCTCCTCCTTTGCCCGGGCTTGGGACCGGCTATGTGCACATGACATAGGCGGAGTTAAAACTTGGAAATCGTTAGTAGCCAATGATAATAAAATAAAATTATAAAATTAATAAAAGTGTAAATTACTTATTGAAAGAAGGAAAAGAGTACTACCACCATATATATCATCCCAAAGAAATATATCACATGCTTAGAATCGGTGTTACGACGCCTTCAAGTGGGAAATGCCAGGTGATTTGATCTTCAAACATTCCCCTCCAAGCTTCCATGGACAAATGCCATGGTCATTTGCCACCAGATTTGTGGACAAATGCCACATTTTCACATTATCTAATCTCATCAAACACAGTGTGGACAAATGCCACCAGATTTCATCACAAGCACAATAAATAAGATATGCATAACTCAAGTATGAGAGATTTCAACACCACTAGCTAGAATTACAAGCAACTACATGGACAAATGCCACGTCAGCCTTCTACGATCTCATTACGCACTGGGGACATACCACATTTTCGCATTCTCCAATCACATCAAACACACCGTGGACAAATGCCACCAGGTTTATTCACAAGGACAATTGGAAAAACACATCGTGGACAAATGCCACCAGGTTTATTCACAAGGATAATTAGAAAAAAAAAAACCGTCGACAATTGGAAAAACACACCGTGGACAAATGCCACCAGGTTTATTCACAAGCACAATAGGTAGATATGCATAACTCAAGCATGAGAGATGCCAACACCACTAGCTAGAACTACAAGCAACTACATGGACAAATGCCAAGTCAGTCTTTTCTCAATCTAATCAAGACCTGTGGACAAATGCCACGTCAGCCTTCTCCGATCTCATAACACAACCACATTTTTGCGTTCTCAAATCTCATCAAACACGCCGTGGACAAATGCCACATATGGTTTCTCATCAAGCCTGTGGACAGTTGAAACCTTCAGGTTACTCAAAACCCCATGACCAACAGACTCCACAGTTGACTTTCTCCAAGCCAAGTGGACAAATGCCACATTGCTCTTCTCATCAAGCTTTTAGTGGACAAATGTCACTCGGTTAATTAGGCGCGTGGACAAATACCACTTGATTAATTAATCACCAAGCTCAAAGAGAGGTCTCTTGATTCATAATCAAGCACATAATGAGAAAAGTCCCTTGATAAGCACATTGCATGAGAGATGGCACCTTGCTTCCAAATCAAGCAAGGAGAGAGAAGAGAGACCCTTGATCATCATCAAGCACATAGGGAGAAAGCACCTTTCTTGATCATCAACCTCGCATAGAGAGAGACCTGTGGACAAATGCCACAGAATTAATCTTCAATCTCAAAGAGAGAAAGCCCCTTGTAACATCATCAAGCTCAAGCTAATAGAAAGAGACCTGTGGACAAATGCCACTTAATCCATCAAGCTCATAGATAAAGACAAACAGGGGAGACAAAGACCTTGCTCCAATGCCGCCTGATTCATCAAGCTCATTTCAAGCAGCCTGTTTGATTCATCACCCAAGCTTGGTGGCAAATGCCCACCCAAACCTGAGATATCTAGTGTATGCCATCAAATCACACAGCTATATGATGAAATACTGTGGTAAGATGTGGTTGGCATCTCCTCTATCGCTCTGGATCACCTATAAAAAACATGTCAATTACTCCTCCATCGCTCTGGATCACCTATAAAACATATCAATTTAGAGTATAAGTATAATAAAATATGTTTTGCAATAGAGAAATGCTCACTTAATGTTTGCTTACAGTAGTTTTTCTTGTTTAATTCCCTTCTTTTATTTTCATTTATTTTCTCTTTCTTTTCTTTGTTGGAGGTTGGGCTACCTATCATCTTCATACCCCAATAAAAAAAAATCCTCAAATCAACCATGTAACCTAAATTAAACTATTATTGGCAAACTGAAACAGTATACCTCATGCTGTCAGAAGTTTCCAGGGTTCTGAAAGGAAGAAGTTTACAGAAAAGAAACTGAACAATCAGTAACAAAGTTGACCAAAATATTTTGGCCGCCACAATTTATAGATTATAATTGTATCAGTTCCCAAAAGTTTGAATCCAAAAGTACCGTGTAGTAAATTTTGCTCTTTGTTTCTCAATCTTACAAATTTTGTTCCCCCGGAGAAAAATCGCAAAGAATAGAACAGATGACAACCTTGCGGTAAAATATGATAAAATCGTGTTTCAGTTATAGCGGTTACACTTGAAATAAATAAAACGTGACAATCCAAAGTATTTAATCTACAAGAATAAACCCTAAGTGGAACTACAGAGGGCCAACAGAATAGGATCGACCTTCTTAGACGATTTAAATTTTGAAGAAGGAAAGAGAAAACGAAAACGTGAAGAATCAGAACAAAATCATAGATTGAGAAGAGAAGAAAAAAAAATCGACTTGGCGCTAACGAATCCCAAACTCAAACCGATCTTTGTGAGAGAAGAGAGCAAGAAATTTACCTTTCCAACAGATAGGAACGCATCCGGTCGAGACTCGAGAGGGGAGCGAGCGGGGCAGATCAGATCCCCAAGTGAATTTGGCGGAGGGGTGAGGGAAAGACCAGAGAGAGAGAGAAAGAGGCAGCCGGTGTGGGTTTGCACTTTGCACTTTGCAGCGAGAGCGAGCGGACATAAATAGAGCGGATTCAGCAGTTAAAAAGGAAGTCGGGTTTTTTCGATCTAATTTTAGCGGATCGGACATATCACGGGGAAGAAAATAGATGGCCCAATATTTTTATCTGGCCTAATAATATTTAATTTCATTCCAATTTTAAGTTAATTTAGGAATGTAATCAGATCATTTTCTTTTTTATTAAAATTGTTTTCGAAACATTTTGATGATAAATATATTAATTCATGTTCGCTTATTTATCTCAAAAATTAATATTTTTTAGGTGTATGAAAGTTTCTTTTTTAATTTATGAAAGCTAAAAGCATTTAATTTACAAAAATAATTGTATGAGTACAATACTTTTTAAATTAATTTCAGTAATTTGTATTCTAATTTCAGTCTAATTTTATGAATGTAGATGTTCTGGTCGAAACTTAAATTTGTATATTGTAAAGTTTAGACTATTTTCTTCTGGTTTGCCAAAATAGAACCTCAAGTCCGGCCCCTTTTAGATGAAATTTTGAATTTAATATTTTAAGAGAGCCGCAAATGAATCAAATCTAAGATATTCCCTTGCATTAAGTACACATATGTGTGATTTGTTAATAGTTGTAATTAAAAAATAAAATATTCAATTGAATATCAACTATTCGATCAAATAGTCTGTCTTTTTTTTTATTATATGTATCTTTTTATATTTGTTTATATATAGAAGTCTAAATTTATTTAGACATGCTAATGCATCTCTAGCTCTTTCTATCTTATAGAATCTATGCTTCCTCTTCTTTCCTCATTTTTTTCGAAAACTTTCATAAACCCTCTAATTTAATACTTAATTTTTTTATTGGTAAATGTTTAGAATAAGTAACATATCTTGTCAAATCTGGTAAAGGTTTGCAGGCTAACCGTGAAGGAATACATGCATTATCTCTTCGAAGAACCATGATTACGGAAAATTGGATATAGCACTAAGTTAGCTTTGTTTAAATTTCGAAACAAAATATAAACAAATATCACTTTAAGGAATTTGACAGACATCAGTGTTGGTGCATCAATAATGTCCGTTTTAGAAAAGAATTAATGATAGCAAACATGTAAATATATCAATATGGGTTCCTAATTTAAAAACCGACACGGAATCTTATAAATAATATATGCCTTGTATCTTGAATCTTAAAAATAATATATTATGTTCCAAATGAATTTATGAAATCTTGCTTAACACGTTGGAATATAAAAATTCATCCCACACGGAAAATTGCAATGAAATACCAGTTAGTTAATTAGTAAGATGATTAAAAAAACAAAAAGAAATGAGTTGTCATATGTTGATAACTTTATTACTTACTGTGGAAATTCGTAATAATATTTTTTTTTGTAAATTCATTATGTTCTTTGAAGTCATATTTTATTTTATTTTAAGGAATTTTTGAATTGTTTCGATAATTAATTGGTCATGTCTTGTTGTCTTTTTATATCATCTAAGAAATTTATTTGTCATTTAATTATCTCATTTAATTAAACTTGATTATTCTATATTTTAAGTACACCCATACATATATATTCTCCATTTAATTAAACATGGATATATGGTGTCAAATTATAGCTCACGTTTAGTTGACTGAGGTACATGAGTTTAGTCATCACTTAAATCGTCAAACGTTTAAACCACATGTTTAGATAGTTTAACTTGTTATTCATGTAATATTATTCTCAGTGGAAATTCTTTTTTGATATTTTTCTCTTCTTGTCTGACCTTAATTTTAAGTCTTCGCCAGACAAAAATAACTTAGACATATCTGACTTGATACTTCTACCAGACCGGCATTTTTATTCATAACCAAAAAAATAAATAAAATAATATTAATAACCAGACTCTCAAAAAAATTCCATCCATAACCAAACCGCCCCCCGGAGGCGGTTTAGTCCCTCCCCAACCCGCCCCCCAGTGGGGCGGTTTACCCCCAGACCAACCCGCCCCCCGGGGAGGCGGGTTGCTACAGTTTTTTTTTATTTTTTTTTTTAGGATTTGAATTTTCAATCTAAATAATGAATTTATTTATTTGAAATTATAGATATGAAATTAATGACTAAAAAGAATATGAAATTAAAAGAAAGGAGAAGTAATATCTCTGATCAGTAATATATTAGTACCTCCTCAGGACAAGTGCTTTCATTTGGTCGACTAGATCCTTGCTTTTGATTCACAACCTTTATTTGCTTCACTTCAGTGTTCATTGGCACATTCTTTTAGGAAAAAAATTAATCAGAAAGAACACAGAAACACAGACTAGATTTATTTACTTATGTACACTAAATCTAAAAATGAGAAATAAAATAGTAAAATAAAACCGTTAGATTTAATCTTACTTATTATTTTCTTTATGCACATACAAAACATTACAATAGCAAACAAAAATGTTCAATCTTACTTACTTATGTCCTCAAATTGTTTTTCAAGATCTTAAAATATATCATTTTTTTTTAAATCTTACTTACTTAATAACATTATTTAAAAAATATATATATCATTAATTACTTAATGTTTTTTGCATTAAAATAATTTGAATTGAAAGTTATAAGACTACTGTTTTATTGTATGTATATATTATTGTCACACCCTGACAGCGGGGCCGACAACCCGCCACGCTGTCAGAGCAAGGCGATTTTATTTTAATACACAATCTTATAAATATATACATATACTACCAATGACATAGACAAGAGTCACGATACCTATAAAAATTTGTGGCATGTCCCGCAGTCTTCGAGTTTCACATCTTATTTGCATGTCTTGCGCTTTGTACCTGGAACCCACAAAATGGAAGGGTGAGAGATTGAAAATCTCTCAGTGCGGTATTCAGTTCCAGTCGAGTTATCCTCAGATCCGACCAACTGAAATGAAAACAACATCGAGCACAAAACAAATATAGACCATGTACAATAATAATCTAAGGACCAAAGAATCTCAGTTACCAACTATAATCAGTCAAGAACCAAAAATATAAGTCCACTTTAAGAAATCATCAAATATCACAAAAGAAAATCAACAAGCCAGAGAAACAATTAATAAATTATAACCATCAAGCATAATGAAATATCATAATATGCAATGCTCATGTACAATAGACTTAAAAGTTCAATCCAATTTAGTTGTGCAACCCTATCATATAATCATGATTTATTTACAAAACAATTGTGTTAAATGCCATACAGTCGTAATTACAAAGGTAAGGGTAATACCATAGTATGATGGGGGCAATTCACACGGAGCGCTCCATGCCTCGATCATGCGCTACACATAACAGCGCCTACATGATCTGATCACACGCTACACATGACAGCGCCTATGCGATCGACTGAAACTCATATTTGGTTTTAAGTCACGTGCCACACATAACAGCGCCTGCATGACCTCAATCACGCGCTACACATAACAGCGCCTACGTGATCGGCATATTTCAGAATTGAGTTCAAGCATGCGCTACACATAACAGCGCCTACATGCTTGAAGAATTGCCCACCATACTAACCTTTCTGGCCTACATTTTATGAATGCAATATTATATCAAAGTTCATTAGGTTCTGACATAGTTCATTAACACAATCACGCGCTACACATGACAGCGCCTACGTGATTGACTAAGTTTCACAACTAAGTGTAAGTCATGCGCTACACATAACAGCGCCTACATGACTTCGATTTTTAGATTCAGAACTAAGTGTAAGTCATGCGCCTACATGACTAAGTTTCACAACTAAGTGTAAGTCATGCGCTACACTAAGTTTTATTTTGCTATTTTATTTCTCATTTTTAGATTCAGATTCAAAAAAAAAAAAACATTAAGTAATTAATGATATATATTTTTTTTAAATAATGTTATTAAGTAAGTAAGATTGAAAAAAAAAATGATATATTTTAAGATCTTGAAAAACAATTTGAGGACATAAGTAAATAAGATTGAACATTTTTGTTTGCTATTGTAATGTTTTGTATGTGCATAAAGAAAATAATAAGTAAGATTAAATCTAACGGTCTTATTTTACTATTTTATTTCTCATTTTTAGATTCAGTGTACATAAGTAAGTAAATCTCAGTCTGTGTTTCTGTGTTCTTTCTGATTAATTTTTTTCCTAAAGAAATGTGCCAATGAACACTGAAGTGAAGCAAATAAAGGTTGTGAATCAAAAGCGAGGATCTAGTCGACCAAATGAAAGCACTTGCTCTGAGGAGGTACTAATAGATTACTGATCAGAAATGTTACTTCTCCTTTCTTTTAATTTCATATTATTTTTAGTCATTAATTTCATATCTATAATTTCAAACAAATAAATTCATTATTTATATTGAAAATTCAAATTCTAAAAAAAAAAAAAAAAAAAAATACTGTAGCAACCCCCCCCCCCCCCCCCCCCCCCCCCCCGGAGGCGAGTTGGGGGAGGACTAAACTGCCTCCCCGGAGGACGGTTTCGATCAGAAACGAAGGGCTCCAATTCTCCAAATGTGTTGCTCTGACGTCAGCTGATGTCATTCCAATTTTGATGCTAAAATTCATCCCAAATTGGAAAATACATGGTCAAAGCTCTCGCCACCTGTGCTCTCCCTTCTCCATCTTCTCTTTCCCCTTTGTTTCTCCTCCCTCCTCTTTTCCTTCCCAGCCTCAGAAATATCATAAACCTAACTCCTTCCTCCCTCCCCTTTTCCTCCGTTTCACCTCCTCCCAGTCTATTCCTATTCCAATTCCAATTCCAATTCGGTAACCCCCATCCCTCTCGTCTTCGACCACCTTGATTTCGCACAGTATCTGACCTCTCCGCTCTCCGTTGTTGTTTCGATGTCGCTGCTAGACAGACAAGCTCGAAGGTTTCAACAAGCAGCAAGATATTGCTTATAACATTACGGTATGTAATGTATTTGTCTATTAATTCAACTCTACTAAAAAAATCATGGCTGTCATTTTTTTAGTTGTTGTTTATCTATGAGAGCCATCTTCTTTACTGACAGTTAATTGAACGCCTTCGATCTTCTCCTCCAAGCTTCCTTCTCTCCCGGGCCATACACTTGGTTCTCTTCTGATTCTTCCCCCTTTTGCAACGTCAGGTACACTAATTTCTTGCTCTTACTAAAATTTAATTCTCATTACGAACAATTGTTAATTTCTTGCTCTTGCTAAAATTAATTCTCATTATGAACGATTTAAGGTTTATAGTGGCCGGCAGTGCTACATTCCAGATTGGATTTGTACTGCACGCAGCTTCACATTCCAACTTTTGGGAGCATTTGAGCATCATGTTATCTAGATGTGCTTTCTCTAGTCCTAATTAGGGAGGAAATTGCATGATTGAAGGCAAAGCATAGAATTATTGGGGGCTATTGGACTAAAATAAAAAAAATAAAAAAAAACTTCTAAACTACAAAATAGTAGAGTGCTATCTTACCATGTGTCAAATAAAACTAAACCCTTGGATTGGAAATTTGGATTTGATTGCATTTAGTTGACAGAAAGACAAGGGTATAGTAAACTAAATAGGTAGATATTGCCACCTAAAAAGAATAGATGCACCATAAAATATTATGTGATGAATATGTGGTAATTTGTGCTTCAACAAAGTGGCAGTTTAATAAATTATAAGGTTGATCAATATTTCTCTATTGGTTTTGGTTTCCAGGAACAACATATGTCCGGGCAAAGTTATTGGATTTCCTGTACCAATCCTTCATTGAGTGTCAGGTATTCATTTTAAGTAACTTGAATTGTGTGTATTTTGGATGGTTTAATTTAGATTGATTTTGACATTCCTTAAAAATGGATAATTTGAATAAAGTATCTGACAAAGTAAATTTCTATTTTTAAAGAGATATACAGAGACATACTTCAAATGAGCTAGACGCTTATACTTTCAGTATTGTATTATATAGTTTGAGTGTTAGCGACTTTGATGGATTTCTATTGGATATTAACATAAAGGAAAAAAAATCAGTTGTCTTTGTTAAAAAGTTGCATATTATTAAGGGAGAGATTTGTGTGTATTCATGCAAATCGCAGTTTGTCTTTGTAGGCCTATATGATCGATTGATAGAGATACTCCAACATTCCACCTTTGTCCATTTCTGTTTATCTATTACAGAATGGACCATGGATTAATTCCCCTTTAAATTGGAAGTATAGAATATATTAATATTCTCATATAATGTTTTTCCATCTATGTTGTCACTACCATTAAGCTATAATTTTTCATGTTGTAGTCACATCTATATTTATTAATCCTATAATTTTTCAAATTTTGCTTCTACTGCTCACTGTTACCTTCCATTTTTGCATCATTATTGAGTCAATGGGTTTTTGCTTTCTATATTTGACATGCTCATTTTTTTTTTCTAAATTACCGGGCAAGATGATATTTATTTCACAAGAGTATCTCAAATCTCTTGTCGAGGTTTTAGTTAATGAAATTTTCTTCACTTTTCTCGCTTTCATCATTGCCTATACTCGACATTCATACAAGGTGTAATTTACACTTTTTCCCTTATTATTGCAACTGTTCGGTACCAGTTCCAAGTGTAACCTTAATTGCCACTAATACTCGACATTCATCAGGTTACTTCTCCATGGACAATCTTATCATCTTTATGTACACTGCTTTGCCTTCTCTTCCAGATCTCCCACATTTTACACTTATTTCACCTTTGTATTGTCTACTATTCTTTGCAGTGTTTTCCGCTTTGTGGATGATGAAAGCTCTACCGCCACTACACCGTAAATGACATAAGCACTGTGTTACATCATACCACCCAAGTGTTATTGCAATTTTGCTAATCATTTTGTAATAGACTAATGTTTACAAAACCAATGTAGTAAAATATGTGACATGTTTGTCACAATTTTTTGTTTTGTATGATAATTGTTATTTACCAAGGTTCTAAATAGCGATTATAGCGGTGTAGCGGGGAGACGAAAAAAAAAGCTATAGCAAATAGCGGAGCTATAACGAAAGCTTTCTTACATAGCATTTTTTTTCTTTTTAACAATTATATTTTATATTTCTACTAATAATGAACATTATCTATAAAATCTTATAGAGTAACAAAAACACCAAATTGATTAAGAAGTTATAATATTCATATTGAACCAATACAAAGTCCAAATTGTCATTCAAAATATCCCTAATTCTATAATTTATAAACTATTGATACATTTTCTATTCAAAATATCCTACTATCATATATTAAGTATCATTTTACTATATATTCAAATCAACCATTATTTAGATTAGTCAGACTTAGACACAAAGCCCATTTAAATTGAAAAAAAACTAGAAAAATAAGCCCATGTAGCATAGCGGACCGCTATTTCGCTACGCGCTATAGCGGACCGCTATTTCGCTACGCGCTATAGCGGACCGCTATTTCGCTACGCGCTATAGCGGACCGCTATTTCGCTACGCGCTATAGCGGACCGCTATTACCGCTATAGCGGCCGTAGCTCGAATAGCACAGTTTTATTCCGTAGCTTAGCTTATGGGGTCCAAAACCGTTATAGCTGGCTATTTAGAACACTGTTATTTACATTACCCAATATTAATGACTACTTTAAGAATTGTTAGCACTTATATTTATTTGTAAAATTAGCTGCTTACCATATAAGTTTGTGGTACAATTTTTTTTTTTTTGTAGTTTTAATCATTTATTCCTTCTCTTTCTCTCCGTACAATTGTTTTAGTCTGGCAAACCAAGTATTTTCCATGCAATGCAAAGAATTCACATCTGAATAAGATTGATCTTGCTCCGACTCCACCCTTTTCCTATACTAGCAAGAGCTCCTTTAACCTTTATATATACTCCTCTCTTACAAATTACTAGAGCTACCTACGCCTGGTCTAATAAAGTGTTTTTTAGTCACAAACTTCACAACATAATTATTAGCTATGTAGAAACCACCATGTGACATATACATAAGTTTTTGGTATAGATCCTATGCACCAACATACACAAAGGAAACGGTTGCGGCGTAGCCGCAACGAGGCAACTAGTGATCATTCATCCGCTAATAACTCTTATCACGTCTATTTTAAGTCTTCGTCAAACCAAATCTCAATTCTATTATTAAGCACGTTGGGTGTCCGATCCGCCAACAGCTACGATTAAAAGATATAATTTCATATTTAATCGTAGCCATCCAATCAAATACTTTCCCTCCTTTCGATAAAATGTATCTTTATTGTGTATAAAAGTTCAAATTTAGTTAGATACATACTCGCCACACGTATTGCCACACGATATGTAACAATAAAATTGAATACACTCATGACTTTTGGAATGTTAATCATATTTTTTATCTCCTACTAAATCTAGGAGGTTAAGGTTAATTTCATCATCTATGGAAACAATTCAAACAAAATTTAATATTATTATTAGGATCTCTTAGGAGGTTAAAGGTTGATTTGATCATCTATGGAAACAATTCAAACAAAATTTAGTATGATTATTCGGATATCTTAATTAACCATGCCGAGTTGGAATGCCAATTTGGCAAGAATTCTGTATTGATTTAAATAATTTCTGAACAAACAATCAAAACCTGAACAAACAATCAAAACCAAATAAAATTGTATACATATTTGATTCTTTTTTGTGATGTAAGAAAAAAAATATAATATTATCATTAAGAAAATAATTCCTTGATTTATTTAGTTTTTATATTATTATTATGTGCACAATATTTTTTTTAATTAAAACTAGAGATCTTGTCATAAATCATTACTTGAAGGACAGTCAAAAATATGGTAAAATAATCTTAAAAGTTGAATGAATAGAAACTATTATGTATATGTAAAAAAATATATTCATATAATGAGATATATATATAACGGAAAAGAGCATGATGAATGAAAATGGAAATTCATTTTAAGTAGTGCATGTACGGTGCTACTTTTATGAGGATCATTATGATATTTGCAAGTCAATATTATAATGTATAAAGTTAAAAACTATATTTGCTTAGGATAATAATTATACAAGGAGACTTTAAATATTTTCATTTTTTATTTCTTTATTATGTCTTTATTTAATTTTTTTTAATAATATTTTTTTAACTCACACGTTAAAATAAAATCGTTAGATGTGAGATGTATAATATTCTCTACATGAACATAAATAATTATAAATTTTTAACTTTCTTTTTATATGAATTGCAAGTATTAAAATCAACATACAAAAGTTATCAGTATCAGTGTATTTTTGCAAGTTTTTGATACCAATCAAAATAACATTATAAAATGGTAAAATAACAAATTGCAGAATTTTATTGTAATAGAAAATACCACACAAAACCAATGTGAATTAAAATTTCTTCAACTTATTTTCTATGAAATAATAAATTTTGAACATATTTGCTCCCTCATAATCTGTCTCTGTTCCAATCTATTTAAATATCATTCATGAATTTTATTGAATAATTATTCTTTTTATTGATCTATTTTATATGAAAATATGTAATTTTTTATGAGAATTTTTCTTGTTCTTTTATAATATATTCCGTTACAACGCATGGGCATTATACTAGTTATTTAAATACACCTAAATTTAGACAGTCCGATGTGACCTATTACAACCCATTCAAAATGTTCCCACTTTTTAATTTAGTATTTTTTTTTTTTTGTATCTTCGATTACTAATATAATAATAATAATAATAATAATAACAGGATGGTGTATACGAGATTGCATCTTTAATTATCCAATATCCAGTATTTACCGACTTGATTGGACGGATTTAGGTTCTATAAAAATAATTAAACAGTAAAAGTAAAATAAACTTCACATTTTGAATAAAAAATTAGCTTAAAGTTCAAATCTCTCGTTATAATTGCATCGGAGTATAATTCATAATTTGTCATCTTCTACAGTATACAATATGGTAATATTGTAAACAAAATTATACACCTTGCAAATGTTAATTACGTATATATTAAGATGTTTTAATTACCGAGCGATAATTTGCTGAACTTCAGAATTGTAAATTTTAGCCTTTCAATTTTGTTGCTGGTCTATTTTTTAGTCATTAGGAGTATCAAGCTTTTATTTTATATAATGTATTAGCTCGACAATATTTATATTTTTATACCTTGTGGACTTAGCTAAAATTAATCGAGGGTTGATAAGTTGCATTTTATTTGGGGCAGAACCTTTCTGTTAATAAGGATCCACTTACATTTGTAAATTACAATATCTTACAACAATTAGTTTTTTGTAATTTTAAAAGTCCAAACAGTCGATCCAAACCGTTTAACATAATCTCTATATTAAAATGTGATTGAATATCAAATTTTATATTTTCAAAATTTTTTAATATTTATGAATTATTTTACAAAATGGCTGTTTTTAGACAATTATAGACCACTAAAAACAACAGTTTTGTAAAATACTTAAAAAATAGTTAAAAAAATTTAAAAAAATATATAAAATTTGATCTCCAAGTACATTTTAATATAGAGATCATGTTGAACAGTCTGAATTGACTATTTGGAATTTAAAAATCATAAAAATAAATTGTTGAAAGATGTTGTAACTTACAAATATTATAAGTGGATCCCTCCTCTTATTAATAAATTCCATGTTATAAAAAAATTAGAGGTTGAAACCAGTAAACCGTTCAACCAAAACATTAACGAGTTGATGTTCGGTTCAATTCGGATAACATTGGGCTAAACTAAAGGTCACTCCACAGCATGATCAAAACATTAGCATAGTTAAGGCTTGAAGGTTGCACCACTGATGGGATATTATTACTGGGTGAAATTTTGTACTTCATTAACTATTATCCCCCAACTCTAGTATAATATGTAATACTGATACAAAATAACTTTTCAAATATAACATGACACGAGATAACTTTTTTAAAGCCAAATGGCACACCAAACACTGGTACCCTTTTATATATTTGGAATATAGTTTTAGTTGCCAATGCATTTCCATCATACCTGTTTCTGCTTTAATCTGATCTGTACGCATTCAAAGAGAACTGTTTTATCATGTAAAATCATATTTCCAAAAACTAGGTTAACTTTAACATTGTTTTCTCCATTTGGTTTATTCCATTGATGGTTTGTTCCGTATCCGAAAAACTTCAAACCAGATGACATTTTACAATGAAGCCTTTCAACTTAGCTCAACTGCACTCTTTATACATAGTTCTGCAGTTAAATACCAGTCAAACAAACATGGAAAAAAATTATCCAGCGGTCAAAAAAAAAACTTGCAACAATGCATCAATAAACAAGACCATCTCATATTACTATATAAGTAATTAAATCGACGAAAAACCCTAGTAACAATGCATCAATAGCAAGAAAATATGATATTGCCATTGATACATGACCTCCAATCATGAAAGAATTAGATCATTATTCAGAATTTGATCCTTTTTTCTTAAAAGTTACCAAGTTTTTTAGTTTAACCCTCCTCCTTATATCCGGGCTTGGGACCGGCTATGTATTATCATAACATAGGCGGAGTTAAAAATTTGGTTAGTATACAAAATAATAATGGTTAAAACTACTGCCAGCATGCTATGCTGATGAAACAACCCATCCTCACAATTATCATGATTTCTGATCACCTTCAGTCTTTAGCCTAAATATCCTCTGAAGCAGTGGACAGATGCCACTTAATTTAGTCTCAACTTCACAGACTAATGCCGGGTACATTTCCAAGCTTCGTGGACAAATGCCACTATACGTGTCCAGATCCCCCGTGGCACAGCACTGTGGTACACAACGTTGCAACCGTTGGATTTCTGATGATAAAATCCAATGGCAACACCATCATGTAACACCAGTGCCCTGCTACAGAGGGCCTGGGCTCGAGTGATACATACATGATATTTAGAATATGGCCATGGCACTAACATTAGTACCAAGGAGTTGGTACAAAAGGTTTAAATCTTAAGATATATACACACTAACATTAGTACCAAGGAATATGGCCATGGCACTAACATTTAGAATATGGCCTGGGCTCGAGTGATACATCCAAACCAGTGATCCAAGAATTCCATTAAGATATACACACATCAAACCCTAGTAGAGTTCCAAATTTTATTTTTATAAAAGTAACTTTACCCATCCATTATGTGAACTATTTAATGACAAAAAAAACACAAATATTGTTAACTTATGTTGAAATACTGCATAAATGTACTGAGTTCTGATCCACAACTAATCTTATATGTAGTAATAATGTCTAGTTAATTGGTTTACTCATCTGCTTATTCTATGTAATGTTTTTGCATTACAAACTATATCTCTGACCATTCATTAATGGCAAGTTTAAATAAACCAGTTGAAGTGATAAAACTTTAAAAGAGTTGGAAAAATTGTCTCTACTAAATTTTAATGTTTCGATCACAATGGGCTGCTTGGATTACTTGTTTAAAATTCAAAAGGTAATATTCAAACTGTTAGTACAAACTCCTTGGGACTATTGTTAGTGCCATAACCAAACTCCTATAGTTGTGGACAAATGCCACTAAAGAAAAGCCCACATACTCTACAACACCACCGCATGCTGCACCATACTGTTATGTTGGATCTTTGATGACAAGATCAAACATAACAGTATTGTGCATCACAATGTAGTGTTGAAGAGAATTTGAACTAGAGTTGCGTGGGCAAATGCCACTAGATTTCGTTCCAAACTCATGTGCAAATGACACCAGATACAAGTCCAAATACTCTACAATAGTTGCACTATACGGCATGTCAACATAACTGTGGGATGTCATCATCATCCAACAGCCACACTATCATGCCGCATAGTGCAGTTATTGTAGAGGATATGGACACCAACATTTTTTGAACAAGTACCACTAGTTTTCATTCCAAACTCATGTGCAAATGACACCAGATAAATATCCAAATACTCTACAATAGTTGCACTATTCGGCATTTCAATATACCTGTGGGATGTCATCATCATCCAACAGCTATACTGACATGCCGCACAGTGCAAATAATGTAGAGGATATGGACACCAGCATTTTTGTGGACAAATGCCATCAGACTACATAACACTGTAGCCATTGGATGCCATCATTATTACCATTGAAGGGCTAACACTGTCATGTCACTGGAAGCAATAAGAGTAGAGTATCTCAACAAGTGATTCAGACTCGAGCTTTGTTGACAAATGCCCATAGTGTTATGTTCTAGCTTTTGTGGACAAATGCCACAATATTAAGTTCAAGCTTCTACAAAAAGACTAGAACTAAAATGCCCCATTGTTTTCGTGCCCCAATCAAGCCTTACATCCTCATCTCTGTATCCGAAGTCCAAACATTTGATCCAATCTGCTAAACATTGATCTCAATATTAAAATGTGCTTGGAGACCAAAATTTATATTTTTTGAATTTTTTTACTGTTGTTTTCAGAATCACTGTTTTTCAGAAGATTCTGGACCAAAAATTGATTTGTACCTAACTAAAAAATAGTAAAAATTTCCAAAAAAAAATATAAAATTTGAGCTCCAAGTACGTTTTAATATGAAAATCATATTGAGCGGTTCGGATCGATTGTTTGCACTTTGAAAACGGAGATAAGAATGTGATGCATGATTGGGACACGAAACAATGGGGTATTTTAACCCTACTCCTATGAAAATTGCCACTAAACATATGTTCAAGCTTTGTGGATAAATGCCAATTGATAAAAATTAATTAACAGATCTCAAATTCTTAATTTATATGCAGTCCTGGATGAGGCTTTTAACACTCTAGCAAGGCAGGAAATGCCAAGTGCAAACTTTAATTCCATTGCATCAATTGCATCAATAGGATGTGAGGCATGATGGGGACACTCTATTGAATAATGCTCCTAGTTGTCAAGCATGGATAAAGGCTTGATTTTGGATTAATGATACCCTTCAACAAATAACCTTCAAGTCAATTTCTATAGTGGCATTCAAATATCCTATGGTAAAATGCAATCTTGGAGCATGACATTGAAACAATACCATAAAGTCCACTTAAACAGTCAGAAGGGCCTGTGAATAATTCTTCCTCATTGATACCTGGCAAATTGATTAAAAAATGTGAATAACCAAGTTAACTTGCCCAGCTTTCTATTTCAGATAATCAGGCTATAAAGTTCAAAACTAAGAATTAAAAACAAAAAATTACAGCAAAAGAAAACTCTAAAAATAATCTAAATTGTATATCACTGGAAGTTGAGAAAATAACAGAAGAAATACGAAATGAAGATTTCAATCATTTATAGAACAAAATACAAATGATACACGCGCAGCAGAAGAACCTATTACGGACATAACGACATGCAATAAAACGAGAATAAATGTTTCGATTAACTGGCATAAGAAAAGGTAAACTAAATGTACCTAAAAAATGTAGATCTCAAACAGCTCGGACAAATCTTGCTATCCACTTATTCCTTGTACGATTTGAAGCACTCATCAGAAACAAAAAAAAAACCTGAAAGATACCAGCACATCAAAATTCAGGATATAGATCACAAACTGTAAAATCACACCGATTAGCAAACTCGGCAGCTCATGAGTATTATTTTATCAAAAATTTGGCGCGCGAGAGAGAGATTACTGTCGGAAGAGGGGTATCCATGGAGCAAGTGGCGGCGACGAGGATATGGATTCCAAGATAATAGATTAGGGTTTACCAATAATTACCATGAACAATTGTGAGCGGCCCATAAGAATTTTTTGGGCTTATAATCTTGTTTTTAGTATCCGTTCGGTTCAGCGGCTGCAGGCTGTAAACGAGCCAAGCTGAGCTAGGCAAAATTGGAACTCGGCTCATGTCCGAACAAGCTGAGATAGCTCATTCGTGCATGAGTCACACACAGATCAAAGATTTTCATTGATTTAATGTTTCGAGTTGCTCATATACCGCAAGTTGAAAAGGAGTTTCATATTTTTCCTACAACGAGCTTTATTCTATCATAATGATTACAAAGAGATATAGTGCAAGAGTCGGCAAATAACTTTATCTTTTTCTAACAATAAGCTGAGCTAGCTCGAGCCAGACTGGATCAAGTTTGAATTTACTAATAACGAGCCGAATTAGAATCTTGTTTGACTGCTCTCGGGTGAGCTACAAACTATGATTTTTTTTATCAGTCCTAGTTCAACAAACACGAAATTTACAATGTAAAATGTGAATTTTTCTATTTATTTCAGTAAGAAAATGTCATTTTCACACTTTAGATATAATTTTTTTCTTCTTCTAATTAAGTAATCATTTTTATAGTCATTTCCTCGTAATATATCTTATTTTATCATGTTGGAATAAAAACGGTGTCTAATACTCTAATTGCAATATTGAGGGATCTAGCTTCAATTTCTTTTTTCTCTATTATGTTTTTTCCCCTTTATATTATCATTATAACTAATTCAAATCTCTTTTAACTTACCTTCAGTATCTATTTTATTCTCTTCCACTCATTATTTTTTTTTTTATCTTGCCGTCTTGCCGAACACCAACTTAGGTACTTAGGAGCGCTTCCATGGAGGGTGTTTAAATTAGAAGGAAATATAAATAATGTCAATTAAAGTATGCTTTAACTGTAATAATTATAAGTATGCTCTAGCTGTAAATAATGGTGCGAAATTTACAAATTCTAGGGATATAAAACTAATAGTTAGTTAGCAACAAGCTTGCTAATGAAATGTTCTGACAACAAGATAAAATGAAAAGATGCATGGTTGGCAACAATTAATTATCGTTAGAAGATCATCCAACGCTTCACGCTTGTACTAAACTAGTAATTAATACTTGATCTAACACGTTGTTCTACATGATTCGTCACTGTCGTGCATTATATATAAATAAAAGTATTGAATAGATTTCGCAAAACTGAAATATGAGTAAAATTTTGAAGACAACAAAGATTTGACATTTATAAAGATTAATTCTCAAAAACAATACAAAGGGTTATTCGAGGAACACTGAAGACAACAAAGATTTGACATTTCTATTCGAGGAACATTGAATCAAATACATAATCAGATCAGCAATTTGATCTGCATTAATATTTGCACAAATAACATTAAAATTTGTACAGATTAAATACATGTGAATAGAACAGTTCCAATTAAATTAATATCACACCCAATTTAGTCCGATATTCATGAAACCGTTTCCTCTCATCTTCAAGTCGTAGATTTCAAGATCCGTACAAACTACAAACACTAAAATATGCAAACTTTTTTTTTCTTATCTCTCCCACATGCTTTGGTGGGTTGCCTTGACAATGAGCTCCAAATTTGTTCCCTTGTTTCTCTTATCGCCATCTTCTATTCATGTGTCGCCACATATCGACAAAGAATGCCTGGTCTTATCCAATTTTTAGCTTTTCGAATCTTGCTAACTAGTCGCTACATATATAGAATTCCGGCTAGTATGACATCAGTGTAATTTTAGCATATATAACACTAATTTTAAAATCTATCAAATCGACTTCTAACGGTGAATCCAAACTGTTCAAACTACTCTACTTCATTAATTGTGCATTACATACAAATTTTATAATTTTTCGAATTTATTTAGTATCAAGTCAAGCGGTCAAATGTGTGAATTTTTAAGTTAATTTTAATACATTCATTTTTCAACATTTTTGATTGCTTGATTTGATACTAAAATAATTTGAAAATATATAAAAAAAAATTGCATGTAAATGCATCACTCATAAACTAAATCGGTTTGAACGGTTTAGATTAGTTGTTTGAACGATATTCAATCAATTTTGTGTTGGAACTTGAGTTCTAAAAACTCAAAGTTCTATCTTCAATAAATTTGTTTAAAATATTCATTTGTAATATTTACATACTTGAGGGTTAAATTGTAAATCTCATGTGCATTCATTTTCAATTCCGTTAATTACTCTCTGAATTGATTCATAATACCAAGAATAATAATTAGCCCAAAGGGCATTTGAATACCGTTTAGTCTTTGATTGATTATCCATTAATATTCTTATTAATTGGATCCGTTTTCTTTCTTAATTCAATTCTCATTTAATTTGAATTCTCAATCCCTTTCTTAGTTGATATATACAGTGAGAAAATATGAGAAGAAAAAGTAAAATAGATACTTTTAACTTTTCTCATTTTGAAACCCTCCGATTGAATCTCTGAATATATTTTATCTCCCACATGATTCTTTCATTTATTTCAATTAATCAAATTCTGATCTATGCTGGATATTGCGGAGTTATCGTAAGTTGCTTCCATGGCGTGCCTAAGGAGCAACAATCCCGGATTATCTTGGTTGCGGTTCCATCTTGCACGATGAGACGGAATACGCTTAAGAATAGTGCTTCGCACGATCCGGGTAACTCTATTTCAATTTGATTTATTTTAATTACTTTATAACTATCCGAATATTGTTATGAAAATTTACACCAACAATCTTAAGCGTATGTCCGTAATTCGGATAGAAATCTTATAGGTTATTATTTTAATTCTCTGAAATTAAATTTGGTAAAATTCTAGTTAAGTTATGATTGGAGAAACTAAGTAGAAAACTTCAATAATTTTGATTTGAACAAGAAATCTTATATTAATATGGATTCAGAATTTTCCGATCTTTTGAAAGTTGCAACGGTAATAATTTTGTCACAATTATTTATTGTACCGATTTGCCTTCTGGTTGACAATTTTTATTTAAAATTAATTCTGAAATTATAGTTAACCATGACATAATTCTAATTTATTTTTAGTTAAGATCAAAGACAGAGATAGTTTAAATAAATTGTACTTGGCGTTAGTACTATAGTTTAACATTAGTGGCTGTATTTTTTTTTTCTGCTTGAAATACAGTAGATGGTCGATTATTTAATAAAAATCTTAGAAGTTCAGAAATATAAATTATGTAGATCTGATCGGAAGTATTGTCAATAAAAATCATATACTACCAGATCATATGCATGTGAAAGGGTACTGCGAATGTATTATACTTGTAACTTTGAAAATATGATCCTGTATTAGAAAAAAAAAACACACACACACACACACAAATTTGATCTGATAATATTTATTACTTTTATCATATATTTCTATTGAATGAACATTTACATACATCAAATTTTATTAAAAAAAAATGTACATACCTAATTATTTAGGTTAATTATGTGAATATGGTTGATAGAAATTATTTTATTCTATCGATTCTAGTGTAATTTGAACCCAAACTTTTAAATAAAACAAATAAGATCTCAACAATTATTATAATAATAAAGGAATATTGTTGAAAATTAAAGAAATATAATAATGATATAAAGAATCTTAAAGTTCTTAACAAAATTACGAAGTATGAATTTGTTATTCATAAATCAAGTAATTGTATTTATAAATTATTTTTCTGGAAAAATAAGAATACAATAACATTAATGTTGTAAATATTTAACAATGGACTTATTTGTAATAAAATAAATATATTGAGGGTCACTGGCAAATAAATGTTTAGGGTCTTTGGTGGAAATTACCATTAAATAAAATAACATTAATGTTGACCCTTAATTGCCGCATGATCACTTAATTAGTCTTATATATAACCGAATCATTTACTTAATTATCATAATTGAATAATATAATTAATTATTACAGTCAACAAAACTGAAAGGCTACTTATAAATGCTTTTATAACTGACTTTGTTATTGTATTTCATTGATTAATCACCTTGATTATCTCTTTAATTGTCGAGGAGAAGAATGAATGCTATTATAAACATTGATTATATCTTTAATGATCATTTCATTATTCATCTTAATTATTTTTAATGATCTCGATAAAAATATTAAATAGAGATAATAAACAGTTAATCAATCATATTATTGATAGGGAAGATAGTAAATCATGAAAGATTAAAATTATTGATAAAATCATTTTAATCTGTTAGTTATTTTCCTAAGATCTGAATAGTGTGATCGGAATTAACCTAGCTATCAATTATATATATATCAAATCACAACCATGTCCATTAAAAGATTTTTTTAAAAGAAAGTCGATTTATATGACTTATACAAAGCGGAAATAAACTTATTAAAAAGCTTTGATTCGTTAAACAATATTCAAGATATGCTATGATTGGCTTACTTAAATGATCAATTTATAAAGAGATCATATTAATCTCGCTGCTCATGAATGCCATTATTGTCATTAAGACGACATTGATTTATTTATTACGTAAATGTTAATATAATATAACTGAGTGTTATTATATACTAGTCAAATGACTAAATGAATAAATATTATTTAACATCTGTAATATCTTAAAAAAAAAATTGAAATAAGTAAAAGAAAAATAAAATATAATCATCAAAGTTTAATGGGAGAATTGGCTCTTATTGGATTTTAATTATACGGTAAATAAATGAAAATGAAATTTGGTAGTATAGATTAACAACCAATTTTATTAATAATTTCTAAAATGTTACATTAATTGGGATGTTTGATTTGCATTATCTGAGTGCATTATATATGCATAAGATTGAGTATTTATTGAAATAAATAAATGATATTCTTATCATATCATATCTAATAGAAAATGTGGGGGTTTAAATGTCTTGAAATATTTCTCTCATTCTACATGAATAATAATATACGTGATCAATACTATGTAGCATGATGCTGTGATTAATTATTTATAAATGTTTTAGCAAACTTTCAAAGGTTATTACTAATCATAAATAAAGAAAGTGAATTTGCAAGCTTGAGCAACAAATGATGATTCATTGACATGAAAATGTGATAATGGACTAAATTAAAGCCCATATATAAATTTCATCGAGGGGGATGGGCGTTAGCCCTAATGGGTCTTCTTGCGGTAGCAACCCAATCTCTGATAGGCGATCCCTTGATAGAGATTCAATGGGTAATAACAAACCGATAAGTTGACCAAAAGAGCACACACTTTTAGGAGCATTAACTCCAACCCCATCCCTATGGTGAGTGTGCTCTATCTAGATGGTAGGATGAGCAATTTAGCTCTTAATGAGAACCGAAGCGGTATTTTCCGCAGGATATGCCTCTACACATATCCTTGGTAGGAAACTCACCTATATGAGAGTGTCTGTATACAGCCGCGGTGCGAGGCATGGGTAAGCCTTCAAGACTCTCATGAAAAAAATCCAAGACATGCGTAAGGCCATTAATGCGCGTTTCGTGACGAGAATCTCCATATTGTGTGTGCGGTGGATGAATTTGGATCAAAGGAACGAGTTCAAGACATAGTTCACTCTGTTTCCTCCAAATTAAAGCTATCGATACTAGATGAAGTTCAAAGTTTCTAAACTACTTCATCGATGCACAATAATAATATCCAGCAATTTGTTTCTATAAAGTTTACCGTTTGATATTCTTAAATTTTGAGTTTTGTGGGGGATTGTTGGAACTTGAGTTCTAAAAACTCAAAATTCTATCTTCAATAAATTTGTTTAAAATATTCATTTGTAATATTTACATACTTGAGGGTTAAATTGTAAATCTCATGTGCATTCATTTTCAATTCCGTTAATTACTCTCTGAATTGATTCATAATACCGAGAATAATAATTAGCCCAAAGGGCATTTGAATACCGTTTAGTCTTTGATTGATTATCCATTAATATTCTTATTAATTGGATCCGTTTTCTTTCTTAATTCAATTCTCATTTAATTTGAATTCTCAATCCCTTTCTTAGTTGATATATACAGTGAGAAAATATGAGAAGAAAAAGTAAAATAGATACTTTTAACCTTTCTCATTTTGAAACCCTCCGATTGAATCTCTAAATATATTTTATCTCCCACATGATTCTTTCATTTATTTCAATTAATCAAATTCTGATCTATGCTGGATATTGCGGAGTTATCGTAAGTTGCTTCCATGGCGTGCCTCAGGAGCAACAACTCCGGATTATCTTGGTTGCGGCTCCATTTTGCACGATGAGACGGAATACGCTTAAGAACAGTGCTTCGCACGATCCGGGTAACTCTATTTCAATTTGATTTATTTTAATTACTTTATAACTATCCGAATATTGTTATGAAAATTTATACCAACATTTTGAAGTTGGTATCATATGACACCCATATCATACTAGCCGGACTAGATATATAGATAATTATACTTGAGATCTATCGTACAATTAATTCTTTTCGAGCAATACTATATGGCTGGATATGCATAATGATGCCTAATTAAAATATTTGTTATTTTTTTTTATCTTTTTAAGATAGTGGAGGGTGAATTTACCGATTTTATTTGAAACACACGTAGAGTTTAACATCTGCAAATAATTCCAAATAGGGGTGTTTATTGGGTCCGGTTTATTTGGTTTTCAATTGAACTGAAAAAAAGTTTGGATTATATAGATCGATTCAGTTGAATTTTTTAATTACTTCATTTTTTTTATATATTTGGTTAAGCTTAGATTTTTTAAAACTGAGAAGACTGAACCAACCAATGTACAATGTCAACAACTTCAATATATTTGGTTCGGTTTTTTATATTTGAATTATTTTGGGTTTTTATATTTGGTTCAATTTTTTTGTATAGAATAATTCGTGTAATGTCAACAAATTATATATAATTCATATTTACTTTTATAATTATTAAATGTATTTGTAATTGTGTATATATATTGAATTTTGGTCTTTTGACATTTAATCGCTTTTATTTTGGTTTAACGAAACAAATTGAAATTAATTTGGTTGTTTCGGTTATGTTGTTATTCGGTTGACATGTTCAATTCAGCTGGCTCAGTTATATTTTTGAAAGCCAAACAAAATTTTAATTTAACTATTTTAATTTGATTTAACCGAACCGATCCAATGAACACCTCTAACTTCAAACCATTGTTGTAAAAAACGGCGTTAACGGCGGCCAAATCGTTAGCGGATAAAAACGATTAATCGGCCGTTTTCCCGTTTAATCGTCCATTTATTCTCTTTTTTCCCTTTTTTCCCGTTTTTTCTAGTGAATATTTATTTTTCACATTGCTTTTTTTTTTTTTTCTATGATAGTGTGTGATAATAAAGTTTATAAATCATGTATTGTAGTTTTATTTGTGCTTGAATATACATCCAATATTTTTATATATGTTTTTTTTTCTTCTTATTTACTTTGAAATTGATTAATTCTTCTATTATTTATATAGCATATATTTTTCTTACTTACTGATGTAATTTTTTCAATTAGTACGACATGTTTATTTATGAAATTAAGTCATTATCATAAATTAAATTTAGTGATTTTATATTAGAATGTTTCATTTCTTTCAAATAATATGTTATTAGTATTTGAAAAGGCTTAATTCTCAAATTTATTTTTCATTAAATAAATGTGTTACTTATATATGCAAAATGCTTATATGTTAAGAAGAAATAAGCGTAGTGTCATGTTATAATAATAAAACTAACTTAAATTAAGTTTATTTGATAAGTTTAATGAGTTAAATAAATTATTTTTAATAAATTATGATATATACACATAAATTTAATAAAAACGTTAAATTGTCCGTATAATCGATTAATCGGGCACATACTGATTAATCGCTTGGCGGCACCCGTCCATCCGACGACTGCATACCGTTATTTACAACACTGCTTCAAACAACTAAGTCTAGACTAAAAACTATGGAAGTTCAAAAGACCTAGCTAGCGAGCAACTAGCTACAAATATTACAACAAAATGAAGATAGTACCGAATCACAACGATATATACTTCTACATAACAAAAGAAGATGCAAGTTTTTTAGATTGGATCTTGGGCCTCCAGCTCTTCCTCTGCTTTTCTTTGATTCAAAAATTTTCATCACCACGCAAACAATTGAAAGTTCTCATCGAGGGTTGCACATTAACGACTTTAATTATGCAACTATCTTAGATTTTTCACGAGTCTTAAAATATACCCATACCTCACATTACAACCATGCACACCTGTATACGAACGAATTAAGCAGGTAAAACACATGTTATGATTTTTTTTAAATAAACACAGATTTAAAAGAAGGAGAAATAGTATACTTGAAAGGAAAGAAAATGAACAACCAACTAAATTTGTTTATCGACTAGGATTCAGTGGCTTTTTTTTTTTCTTTTCCAAAAACAGTATTGGATACATGATCATATATAGAATATGTTTTACTGAAAACAATTATATCCACTAATCATGATAACTAATTAAAAGGATATAAAAATTTTAAAAAGTAAAAGTATAAATATATTCTCTACAAATTAGATAGCTTATATATTATCAAATTTGTTGCAATAAATGTTTTATAACTAACAATATTATTTTACTGCCATTTAATTGGTAACGAAATAAACCCTAAACCCTAAACTAAATTGTACGGGCAACTAGCCAAACTAAAATTTTATCGACATTTAATCAGCAACAAAATAATTTTCAAATTACATTAAATTTCGTATACATCGATCTTATTTAAAAGAAACAAAACTCTGTTTTTGAAACCATACAAGTGCCCCAAAAACCTCGTTGAAAAATAAAAAAAACTCTCGGGCAAGCGGAGATCACTAGAAGAATGAAGAACGTTGGAACTAGTGATGCAAAGCAAAGCAATTCGGTTTAGAGTTTAGGGTTTAGGGTTTAGGGTTGTGACATATTGACGGGACTATATGTAAGGATACCGATATTATTAAGTATTTTTATCCTCGCAGATAGTCACATATTCTTGTAGACCCGTCCAATAGTACTCGTTATAATTGAACTACAAACAATAATAATTTACAAATTAAAAGTTAAACTGCGAGGATAGCAATAGTTAACAATATCAGTTTCCTTACATATACTCTCAAAAGTAATAATTTATATCAATTACAATCAACAATAATCATTTTTTACTCTAGCATTTATTTACTGATTTTTAACCTCAGCTATAGTCATTTTTATCATTGTAAAAATTAAATCAATACATACTCCACTCTCTCTAACTCTCCCCTTGCTACTAGATACAAATTAAAAGTTATTTTATTTTAATGTAATAACATTTGCACATACAAAAATAAATAAATAGAATAAGAAAAAAAAATACCAAAACTACTACAATTTCCGTATAAAGAAAAATTAATTATACAAAAACTACTAGTATCCAAATACTAATTAGCACATTATTTTAAAAGTAAATATAAATTCATCTTAAACAATTTTAAATTTCAATATACGTATCAAGTAATTCTAGATAACAAAATAATACTATTGTTACATGGCATCTTAATTGATTATACAAAAGTCATCTCAATCAAAGAAAATTATTTTATAAAAATAGTTTCTCTCATGCACACTAACTCTACTTGTAATTTTTTAATCAAGAGAATATGTTATTTCTCTAAAATTGTCATAATCTTGAGTCTTGAATCAATCAGATTAACTTCCGGACCAATTGATCATTAATACTCGTTGTAATTGAACTGCTACACAACAACAAACCGTATAGAATACGGGTTAAGAAGACTACTCCTGTTTAAACCTACAATTAAAAATAATAATAAAAGAAAAAAATTCAAATCCTCAATAACATAAACTATCATCACAATTAAAAATAAAATAAAAGGCTATGTCCGTCCTTGCCGTTTGTTAGACTTGTTTTGAATTGAATAAAAGAATAAAGTTGTGGCATATATATTATGTGTTGTTATTGATAATGTATGTGATGCATATACCGTTTTACATAGAAGTACGTAATAAATTATTTCAGATGTCACTATTTGTACATTTAAGAAACACATTAAACGAGCAAGAATTTTTTTTTAATATTTCTTTCAAAACCATTTTGTGAATGTTCCTTTCGAAGCCACTAAAAATTTCATCATTTTTTTTTTAATCTTTACGAGCTTAAATTAATATAGGGGAAAACGCTTCATCTTTTGCCGTTATGAACAAAGATTTGTGAAGATGAAAAACTTAAATTGTAGAGATGCATGGAGAAAAATAACGAATGATCAAGCATTTCTTAATTTAAACTTTGATCATATTGTAGAGATGCATGGAGAAAAAAAAAAAAAAACTTAAATTGTAGAGATACATGAGAGAAACAACCCTCTTCTTTTAATCCAGTCTTAGAACCAGCTATATCCACATGATATTGTAGAGATGCATGGAGAAAAAAAAAAGTTAAATTGTAGAGATACATGAGAGAAACAACCCTCCTCTTTTAATCCAGACTTAGAACCGGCTATATCCACATGAGATAGGCAGAGTTAAAACTTGTAAAATCGTTAGTATCCATCATGAATATAATAAGAGAATTAATAAATTACAAAGAAAAAGAAAGAGTGTACTACCTTCAATGAGGCGGGATGGATGACAGGCTCCTTATAACAAGTCGTGTAGAGAACTGCCACCAAGTATACAGGCGGGGATGGGCAAATGCCACACCGTCATCTTGCATGACGATTATAGTTTTGCGAAGACATCATGCACCACCATTGCACAGAGTTGTTAGTATCTGTGGACAAATACCGTGCCGTTCTTGCATATAATTGTAGTAATGTGGGCAAAAATGCCTGACTTTGCATGGAGGAATGCACATTGTATGTAGCCTCGTAAAGAAGTTCCATACCGGCTTTGCACAAAGTTTAACTTGCTCTTAATTTCCAACCAAATGGACTTAAAATGTAAAATTTCCAGTGAGCAAGATATTACTTGTGACAGAACTTGCTCCAGAGAAAAAAACAGAAAGGAAGACTAACAGAGAGAAAAAAGAAAATAGTGTCATTTCCATTTTTTTTGTTTAACAGAGAAAGGCTAATATCCGTTAACATTAATTTAATCAGTCTGATGAGATATTTAGGAATTAGAACCGTAACTCAATCTTCTAAGCCTTTTGATATGTTATTAAATTTTTTTAGCCCAATACTGTAACCCTTTTCATACAAAGTCAGTACTGTTTTTAAAAATTTGAATTTGATATGTTTTTAATTATTTTAAAATCCGTATATATAATTATGCATTAAAATCTACATATATGGCTACATACTGTTTAAAACCGCATTTAAAAACATTGGTTGTAAAATGTAAAGTGGTTTTTTGAGAGAAAAATAGAAGTCTTGCCTTTTAAATTTTGAACCTCCAATTTTTCACTCAAATGTGTTACCTTTGCCACTAAATCAAAGATTGATTTTTTAAATTGCGAATGTTATCTTTTCCTGAATAGTTTTATTAATTTGTATGAGAAGTATCAATTTTTCACACCTAATTGTCATCTTGTAAAAATATATTGCTCAGACTATAACGCTCTCAGTATAATAAATATATGTTTATTTCCAAGATATAAGGAAATTATTTGAATCTTTGCCGCAAATATTAGAGAGTGCTTGTGCTTTTTGTCTAAAATATCAGTAAGATCAAATTAAACATACGGCATATCGCCATATCGGTTGTAGTATTAAATGTGAAAGAGTTTTCAGAATAACAATTTAAATAAGTTGAATAAGTTGAGATGGGATGATAACACAGTTGATTAGAAAAAAAAAATTATAAACTGTAATTACTCAAACATAAAAATTTCGAGTTCTCTCTGGTTAAAAAAAAAAAAAAAAACAATTTAAATAGGTTACTTTTTTTTTGAGTTGAAGCCCGTAGTTAAATAGGTTACTTGAGGGCTGAGGCCGAGGCTTCTGACTTCAATACCTCAGTCATGTTTTGTTTCCGTGTCTTTTTTTTTTTTTTTTTTTTTTCAAACTCTGTGTGGCTTAGCGATGCTGAGCATCTCTGTGATTTTCCATCATAGTAACAAGTTTTCTGCACAATTTTCCTCTTCAAATTATTTATGAGTTTGTAATCATACGAGCTTGATATGAGCCGATACAAAAAAATGACTGCATATCTGCTGCGCAGAGAATGTGACTCACTGCCCAAACACAGGATTTTTCCCAGTTTTTTGCATTTCTTTTGGGATAAACATGATAGTTGACAGCCACATGCACCCAATTCTGTAGGGTTGGATTCGGTTAGAGCCTCGAAGATTAGGAACCACCAAATATAATCCGGATCCGTTTCCAATTAACTGTTAACCATTTTTTGTTGCCCTTTTGTTATTAGATTATGACTTTATGTATTTTTTTTCAATTTTATTTTCATGGATACAGTGCAATTGCGAATTTTGAAAGATTTTACTGAAGAATTTTGCAGAAATCAATAGTAAGGGAAATTTTTTGAAATATTGAGGTGGTAACTAAAAAAAATTATGTAATTTTTTTTATTTTTACAAAGAAAAAGCTCCACTGTTCTTAGGAGTTGTAACGGAGACGGTGTAAATAAGCAGTTGTAAATTTTCTATATTTGGTCATGGTAAAAAAAAAGGGAGAATTTCACATATACCCCTCAAAAACATCAAAATTACATATTCCCCTCTCTAAATTTTGAAATTACATATTTCCTCTTCTAAACTTAAAAAACTCACATATTTACCCATTTTATTATCTTTTATATTAAAACACATTCTAGATTCATAAAATACCCATTTTAACCTTTTCTTAAAAAGCATAAAACGTCCATCTGACTCCAATTTGAATCTAAAAAGTTCATCTACCGTCCGAATTGCTTTAATATATGTGCGTGCTGAGAACTAGCCTTTGGTCTAGTGGCTAAGGCACATGGTCTCTATACTAGAGGTCATGAGTTCGAAACCCAGATGGGGGAAATCCTTTGTTATAATAACAAAGGTATTAAATAGTTGGGTGGCTTGACCTCCAACCTTTACTCAAAAAAATATATGTGCGTGCTAGATCAACACGAATCTTGAAGCGAACATACACGAATATTAAAGTAATGTGCACAGATCTTAATGCGATGGACTCAGATCAAAATTGTTTTATGATCCGTGCACGCTAGATCATCACAAATCTTGAAACGAACACGCACATATCTTATTGCGATGCGCGCGGATCGGACAGTATAGGAACCATTCATTTTCAAATTTGAGTTCGATGGGGGCCTTTGTACTTTTAATAAAGGGTAAAATGGGTATTTTATAAATTTAGAATGGCTTAATACAAAAGACAATAAAATGAATAAATATGTGAATTCTTGAAGTTTAGAGGGAGAAATATGTAATTTTAAAATTTAGAGGAGGAAATATGTAATTTTGAAGTTTTTGAGGGGTATACGTGAAATTCCCCCCCAAAAAACAAAGAACAGGTCAAAACGGATAACCTGAGGGGATATGGTTCTGATTAAATCTAAATCTCAATCGGACCAAAATAATTCGGTGCCGGTTTAAACATAGGGCTCTCGTTTTAAGATTCGTGCTAAAGTTAAAATATCAGTCTGATTTCCTCTACTGCACCTCCGGTAACCTGAGGGGATACGGGCTCCAGTATGTTAGTTTGTTTTTATTTGAATCATCCAATGGAATTGGAGGAGGTCTCAGGAGAATGAGGATCGCTCGATCAGACGAACAAGGGGGGAAATGTCAAGATCTACCCTCTCTGATCAACAAGTCATTCGGACGATCAAATGGACCTGAATAACTTTGGGTACCCATCAAATGAACACATCTTGCACCAGAACTTAAAAAGCCATATAATCTTAGGGGTGCATGGGTTCGAAATTCATACGAGAAAAATTCTTTATTGTAATTAGAAGAATATTAAATAATTAAGTGACTTGATTTCTAATTTTACTTCAGAAAAAAAAAAATTAGTAGGTAGAACAAGCACTTACACAAATTAGTGTATTTATATACGTAATTTTTTCGTTATTACAATATTCATTTTTGCTTATGAAAAATGGAATATTCATATAAATAATTTATCTTTTATAAAAAAAATTGGTATTCATCTATCTATTTTTTCATACTTGTTAATTAAAGAAGTATGATATGATATGCATAATGTATCTAATTATTAGATGTCTAAATTGAAAGTTATTTTAAAATGTTGTTAATAGGTTTTAATCTTATAAATGTATATATTTTTAGAATAAGTACAATTTCATATAATCAGATTGCCAAAAGCCTTCAGGTCCTGAAGCATTATATTATATTTATATGTGATTATGTCAAATTCTAGGAATCTAGATGACTCTCTTTCCAATCTGTACAGATAAGGATAAGGGTGCCTTGCTGGTGCCGCCAAGCAATTCGCTTGGAACGGTTGACGACTGGACAAATTTAAACGGAGAGATATTTTATTCAGTTCATGACATAAACATTCATGGTCACCATTCACCAACTCACCACTGACCCAGTCACCCACGCCGCACACCTTTCGATCGCTGTCCTTCCTCTCCAGTCCCTGTTTATGGCTTCCTCTCTCTCCACCAGCACCGCCACCTCCTCCATCTCCACTCCTTCCGTCCGCCGCTCCACTCCTCCCATACGCACCCCCATTTTCTTCAAATACTCCAAACCCTCTTTCTCTCTCCGTGCCGCCAGCCCTGCTACCACCACAACCACTCTAACTGCTCCACCTCAGCGCCAGATTCGCAATCTTTCTCCAACCGATCCCCGGAAAGGTGCTGATATACTGGTCGAGGCGCTTGAGAGAGAAGGTGTGACCGATGTTTTTGCGTACCCAGGCGGGGCCTCCATGGAAATCCACCAAGCCCTGACGAGGTCTCCTGTTATAGAAAATCACCTGTTGAGGCATGAACAGGGAGAGTCGTTCGCTGCCTCGGGATACGCGCGCTCCACTGGTAAGGCTGGCGTATGCGTGGCTACTTCGGGGCCGGGGGCAACAAATCTTGTATCAGCTCTTGCAGATGCATTACTTGATTCAGTGCCTATGGTGGCAATTACTGGACAGGTCTTATTTTCTTATCTCTATCTCCTTTTGTTATGTTTCTGTGAACCAAAAAATTGGTGCTTTTGATTAAGCCTTTGTTTTTTATTTTTTAAATTTTAACTGATTATTTTGGTAGTAGGATCCTTTAAAAAGTCAAATTCGGAATGCACTTCGGGATATGTTTCTCCATAAATTACAAGCTTTGCTGGCCGTTTTTCTTTATCTGACTTCACTATTTAATACTATTCTTAGTGAGTTTTTAATTTGGCTTATATTTAATCAAAGCAAGGAAATTAATAGATGAAATATGATTAAATTGGTGTGTTACTGTGAAACAATTTAAAAATTGAATTGAAACTTGAGGCTCAATTTTCACTAATTCTAATATTTTTGACAGAAGCCTTAATATTTTCTGTGCATTTTTTAATTGATGTTTATGGAAATGAAATATGAACATATCTGGTCATGTAACTGGGTGTAATAGCAGTAAAAGTAAAAGCATAATTAAATGAATGAAATAAGGCTGCATCTTTCACTGATTATTGTTTATTTAAATTCTAACTTATTCTTATGAATTTCCTTTTAACATTTGTAATTAAATATTAGTAAATACACTTAAGTTTGTTTGCTTCCTTGTTTCCTTTTCCATAAGGATCCTGAGTTTTTTTTAACATGTGGGAATTGCTTAAAGTGACTGTGGTCTCTGTCATTGTAAAGTAAATGTATTCCAAAATTAATTGCCAACTAACTATTTACTATCTTCAAATGGGTGACATCCCTATATTATGTAACTGGTACTTGTTGTCTTAGTTGTACACACTGAAATACTAGATTCAAATCTTTTACCAATATAATAAGTTTGGAAGTAGCAAAATCTTTGTATTTTTAGGAGGCAATTCAAGTACACATTAATTCTTTAATAATCACACATAACATATGTTTCCCAAACTAATTACCTTGTTGAACATACCAACATCCATTTTTATGAGAGAAAAATCTTAGTTTAATCTGAGATTTTTTTTTTTTAGTTTAATTCCTCCATGTAAAAACACCAACTCACATTAGCAAAAGAATATTAACTAAACAGAAAGTATCATTTGGCTAGAAAAAGAATATTAACTAAACATTAAGAATTAATTGTAACAATATGTGGCTAGAAAAAGAAGGGTGATAAGGACCACAATAGATAGCCAAGTCATCGCCAAAATTATGTCAGATAAATCTAAGGTAAAAAGCACCTTGTTGACAGAAAAATGCTGCATCTATTAGTTTATCAGAAAATATTTAGATCAAAAGATGAATCGGTCAATAGAAAGAAGTTATACTAGTATTAATAAGTATTTAGATCAAACGATGAATCAGTCAGTGGAAAGAAGTTATACTATTATCAAAAGATAAATCTAAGGTATAAAGCACCTTGTTGATAGCTTGGACATTACTGTCTTCCAGATAGTTTTTCTTGAAACTTGATAATATTATTATTATAAATAAGTCCAATTTCTATGATTCTGTTACAGGTCCCTCGTCGCATGATTGGCACTGATGCCTTCCAAGAAACCCCGATTGTTGAAGTGACTCGTTCCATAACAAAACATAACTATCTTGTACTAGACGTAGATCACATACCTCGCATCATCAAAGAGGCCTTTTTCCTGGCCACTTCAGGCCGGCCGGGGCCTGTTTTGGTTGACATCCCAAAGGACATTCAACAACAGCTGGCTGTCCCAGTGTGGGACCCACCAATGCACCTTCCAGGGTACACCTCTCGCCTCCCGAAGGAACCTGCACAGCACCTGCTCGATCAAATAATCCGTCTTGTTTCTGAATCAAAGCGCCCGGTCTTGTACGTTGGAGGTGGATGTGCCAACTCGGGCACAGAATTGAAACGATTTGTGGAGCTAACAGGTATACCTGTTACTACCACCTTGATGGGTCTTGGTAATTACCCAAGCAATGATGAGCTGTCTCTACGCATGTTGGGTATGCATGGCACTGTATATGCGAATTATGCAATAGACAAAGCAGATCTTTTGTTGGCCTTTGGGGTGAGGTTTGATGATCGCGTTACTGGAAAGCTCGAGGCATTTGCTAGTCGCTCCAAAATTGTGCACATAGATATAGACCCAGCTGAAATCGGCAAGAATAAACAACCACATGTTTCAATCTGTGCAGATGTCAAATCTGCTTTGCAAGGCATGAATGAAATCGTGGAGTCAACTGGGCTGCACCGCAAACTGGATTTCTTTAGTTGGAGAGGTGAACTGGATGAGCAAAAGAAGGCATACCCTTTAAGTTACAATACTTTTGGAGAGGAGATCCCGCCTCAGTACGCCATCCAGGTGCTTGATGAATTGACCAAGGGAGAAGCGATTATAAGCACAGGTGTGGGCCAGCACCAAATGTGGGCTGCACAGTATTACAACTATAAGAGACCTCGTCAGTGGCTTTCAAGTGCGGGTTTGGGTGCAATGGGTTTCGGGTTACCTGCAGCTGCCGGGGCTGCAGTTGGCAACCCGGGTGTTACTGTGGTGGACATAGACGGTGATGGTTCCTTTCTCATGAACATCCAAGAGCTTGCCATGATAAAGATTGAGAACCTACCCGTTAAGGCTATGGTATTGAACAACCAACACTTGGGCATGGTGGTACAATGGGAGGATCGGTTTTACAAGGCCAACCGGGCACACACCTACTTAGGCAATCCGGCTAATGAGGAGCAGATATATCCTGATTTCATCAAGATAGCTGAGGGTTTCGGTGTGCCTGCGGCACGGGTTACAAGGAAGAGTGAGGTGTGGGAAGCCATAAGGAAAATGTTGGATACACCAGGTCCTTACCTGCTGGATGTGGTTGTGCCACACCAAGAGCATGTCTTGCCGATGATACCGAGTGGAGGGGCATTCAAGGATATGATCCTTGACGGAGATGGCCGGACTGTGTATTAGACACTTTGAATTTAGGGTTTTTCCTCAGGTGTTGTATATTTTTCTCCTGATGATAAGTTAAATTATATTAGCTAGAATTTTGTGGAACATTTGATGGTAGTGTTTTTGTTGTTTGATACTTTGATCCTTGTCTTCAGAATAAGTTAAATTAGCTATAATGTATTATGTGTTGTTTTATGTGATAGAGGTAATAATTGATACTTGGTAGTCAACGTTGTAATTTTAATTGTTGATCTGAATTCAGATTTGACTGTGTTAATAGTTACAGTCTAAATGTAACTTAACTCGAGAATTGAGTGTGTTTATGGGAGAAACAGTGCAAACGAGCTTACACTGCTTGAGAAATGAAGCTATCTCAAGCAAACAAGAAGATTCTTATCAAATGGGCTCTAATAAGAATCTTTGGCGAGTGCTACTTTTAGCTTGTCATGCTCCTACCAGATCGAGCTGTTGCTTTTGGTGTACCTATTGATGTGATCATTTAACTTATTTCTCCTTTACAATTTGCCCATTTCTGTGATTATAAAACCTTTGGAGCTTTGAGAGAGTAGAAAATTGAGAGCAATAAGTTCAAGGATGCTAATTTTCAGTACATGTACATTATATTGATATTTTAATTATTTTAAATGAATCTAATTGTTTGCTTGATTTTCAAACGAAGGCCACCTAGTGGTGATATTATTCGAGCTTACAAGGAAGAGTTATAAACCCACAATTTTCTGAGTACATAATGATTCTTGTCTGCTGTACAAACTCGTTTTTTTCATTTAACGTAAACATACACTTTAATTGGTCTTTTACATAAGCATATACGAGTGACTATCCCCTGCCCCGCGTCTCTGTCTCGAATACTTCCAGTGGGAACTTGATAGGGGTGCAAATGGATCGGATACGGATCAGATAGTGGTAATATCATATCTGTATCTGCTTTTAATTTTCAGATACAAATCGGAGATTAGACGGATATTTACAGATACAGATCGGATATCCGTAAATATATACATACATTTTTTCATAATATATAGTAAAATATATATGGCATTTATCTACTATTTAGACATACGGATATTTAAAATTCAAAATCATATTCGTATCGGTATCTGCATGGATATTCAGATATCAGGTATCCATATCTAATTTTCGGATACGGATACGGATACGATCAAATAATATCCGACCCGTTTGCACCCCTAGAACTTGATGCTGTGCTGGCTAACCCGGCTGTATCATGAGCGAGGGCCCCCACACATGGACCCGCACTCATGCATCAGATGATCAGAGCCTTTGCCTGGAGGCCTGGACAATAGCTCCGTTGAAGTTGAACAGGATCTGGCCCAATCTTAACCGCACAGTAGCAGGTTTTACTTTTTAGCAATAGAGCACAGACAACTGCACTTGCACCCCTTGTATTTGTTATTCTATAAAATAATTAATAAATACTATTTTTATATATAGTAATTATTTTATGAGGAGAGATCAAGTTACAACAATTTTGAGTTACAACAACACTTATTTTCATTTTCAAAGTCCAAATCGTCGATCCAAACCGTTCAACATGATTATCTAAATAAAATGTGCTTCCATATCAAATTTTACATTTTTTTATTTTTTTTACTATTTATTAAGTTTGGTACAAAATTCAATGGTTTGAATTTGACTAGTTTTTGCACCTATCTTAATAAATAGTAAAAAAATTCAAAAAAAATGTAAAATTTGATTTGGAAGCACATTTTATTTATATAATCATGTTTAACGGTTTGGATCGATGATTTAGACTTTGAAAATGAAAATAACCATTATTGTAACTTTGTGGTAACTCAAAATTATTATAACTTGATCCCTCCTCTTATTTTATTTGTATATATATAATACGTACTGTGTAGTATTATGATTAGAATAAGATACAACATTTCACATATTTTTTATTTAGTAACTTATGATAATATTGATTTATTCAACATTTTATATAATATATCCATTCTATCCCCTAAATGTCCCCCTAACTAACTTATCCATAAAAAAGTACAATGGGGACCACTAACTAACTGGGAGAAACATGAATTACTTAAGGGACCACTTAAATTTGAAAAAAAATTACAACTGGCGGGCACATGTATGAACACTTGTGCGCACAAGTATTCATATATAATATATCAAGTATTCATACATAAGATATTAAGTGTTTAAACAAAAAACTGGACATCAACTTTCTTTCTTTCTAGTCACACACTTTTTACATGTTTTTAGAAGTGGATTTTTTTTTCTCTGTTTAATCTAATCAATATTTCTAACGATCCGCGAGAAATTTTTCAAATCTAAAACCACGAATATTTTCTACGTAATTTTCTCTTTCAAATGAGATCCATGATGAAGTACTTTCGGGTTCTTCATCGTTCAAGTACTCATATCTCGGCATGCAAGTATTCATATCTCAACGAGCAAGTATTCATACCTTGTCAAGTATTAATATTTACTCAATAAAGAGCCATTTTGCTATTTCAAATTATTTAGAGAACAAATTTGCCTATGCAGGAAATAATTTCATACAAGAGTAGGTCTAATGTCCTACAAAATAATACACAAATGAATAAACTTTAAAAAATATTCATACTAAAACTTAAAAAGTATTCATACTAAAACATATAAAGTATTCATAATATAACTTTCAAAGTATCATTACTATAAAATATTCATATTGCAAAGTACTCATACTAAAGCATATAAAATATTCATACAAGAACATTGGAAGTATATATAACAAAATCAATAAAATTAATCTTACTAAAATAATGTAAGTATTTACACTATAAGATTGAAAGTATTCACACTACAAGGTATGAATACTTGGTCGACGAGGTATGAATACTTGCATGCCGAGATACAAGTACTTGAACGACGAAGAACCCGAAAGTACTTCATCATGGATCTCATTTGAAAGAGAAAATTACGTAGAAAATATTCGTGGTTTTAGATTTGCAAAATTCCTCGCGAATCGTTAGAAATATTGATTAAATTAAACGAAGAAAAAAAACTCACTTCTAAAAATATGTAAAAGATGAGTGTGTGACTATGGAGAAATTGATATCCAGTTTTTTTGTTTAAATATTTAATATCTTAGATATGAATACTTGATACATTATATAGTAATACTTGCGTGCATAAGTGTTCATACATGTGCGCACTAGTTGTAATTTTTTTTAAATTTAAGTGGTTCCCCAAGTAATTATTATGTTCCATAATTAATTAGTGGTCCCCATTATACTTTATGAATAAGTTAGTTAGGGGAACATTTAGGGGAAAATGGTGGGGGACAAAATCTTTACTCTTTTAAATTAGTAATTTATGACATAATTGATTTATTCAATATTTTTACCATTTTATTTAATTAAAAAAAATTAAATGAAATAAAACTGTATGTTTTATCTTTTATAATATTATGTACGCAATGTGTTAATATATTTATTATATTTCTTATATTTCTTATAAAATTATATAAGCTAAAAATTCATTTGGTAATTACTCATTATTCATCTTGTTACCTGTTATAGGATAAAATATGAATAAATATAATATTTAACATGTAATAATAGAATATGAGTCAGATTAATTATAGATCAGTATTATGAGTATAAAAATGCCTTCACCCGATCCACACCAGACATATTAACACTCTATTTGGAGACACTGCAATTTATTACATAATTGTCATGTTGGTTTTTCCTTTTTGGGATAATTTTTGTTATTACTTTGCTAATTTTTTTTAATATTATTGTTCAAAACATAATATATATTGGAACGGAAGGAAATATTTTTTTTTTATTTTCATCTGTAAATTATAATATTTGAAAACGAAGTCAATGAAAATTAATATGCAAAAAAATAATCATTGCATGAATATTAGTGGAATGGAAATGCGTGTAAACGATTCCTTTTACCAGTTGTTTTAGGGACATTTAACTCAGTAACATTATATTGGGAATTCGGATAATATCTGGAGTTTTAATTCAATTCCAATCAATCAATTAATCAATTTCTATTCGAATCAAGATTTATGTTTAAAAAATAAATTTAAGATAAAAATTACCACTGGAATGAAGAAGCAGCGCAACAGAAGCATTTCTCGACTCTGACAGCAAATCTCGCATAATGTAACCAGAATTGGAAGTAGCACATGACAACTTTAGCATCATCATTTTGCATGCTTCAATCAATTTTAATTTGGATGTATTGACAACCATGAATACTTCTTTCAGAATGGTCAGCATCTCAATGGAAGAATCAGAAGGGTCTTTATATAGGCAATGAATTATAAGATACAGATTGTAAGGAGTCAATGAAAGTGTACCCTGCAGAAGCCTCCTTCGAATCAATGAAACGAGAAAACAGCTCAAACCGACAGTCTCTTTATGTTCGAAAGAAATGAAAAGAAAAGAAACAACTTCGTTGAATTATGACTCTTTTCTCATAAAACAATCTTAAAATAAAAAAATTAAATTCAGAACCAAAATAGAGTTGTATGAGTCTGGCATAGGGAAAGATGCAAATTTATTTTAGTGAAGGAAGAAAATAAAGTAAATCGAGCTTGGTCATTTCTTTGTAAATCGTGCAAACAAACTAGGTTTTCTTCAAATCTGAACAAAAAAGAAAATTAATTCTCAAAGCCAAATAAAAACAACATCAGAGAAAATAAATTGTCTCAGAACTTACCCAGCTGGCCAAGAGATAAAAAGGATGACCGACAGCAACCACCAAGAGAGAGACAAAGCACCACCGAAAGAGTAAGTACCCGGACTGAGAACTTGCTAGTTTGCTTCTCAGAGGGAAAACAAAAGAGGAAGACGAGAGAGGCGGGAAAGGGGTAAATTAGCCATTATCTTCTGGTGGGCCCTCATTTTCTCCCGCTACAACCCGATCTGGAGGGGAATTTCATCTGCCTAGAGTAAGAACATCACTCTGGCTGTCTTTCCCTTCCTATTTAAATTTGTGGAGCAAGTAATTTTTCTACTTTTTACCCACCCTCCCCTTTGTCCCCCCCTTCGGGAGCTGACCCTTAGTTCCCAGCAATACAACGAGGTACCAGTAAGGTATATAATACTTTTCCACAAAAATTATTTTGTTGCCAAATTTAGAGAAAAAAATTGAGCTGCAATTCTGGAAAACCCATTTAGTATCAAATAACCCTGATTGTGTAGAGGTACTGACAACACTTAATTTAAACATCAGAGAAGACATTTAATCCAAATCTACACAAATTTATTGATCATATTTCTCAATAAGTGAGAAGTCTAACCCCCAGCTACAAGTAGCTTGCAATAAACTTTCATATTATTTTCAAGTTTTTTGTATGCAACCCCCCTCTTTTAATCCGGGCTTGGGACCGGCTATGTCAACATGACATAGGCAGAGTTAAAACTTGTAAAATCGTTAGTATCCATCATAAATATAATAATATAATAAATAAATTACAAAGATAAAGAAAGAGTGTGCTACCATCAATGAGGCAGGGGATGGGTCACCGGCTCCATACAACAAGTCGTGTAGAGAACTGCCACCAAGTATTTGCACAAAAAATGTCCTATCAACGGATGCCACCCAGTACTGAGTATTTGCTCAATTGTGCATCACATTAGACGTCACCCTGGCTGTACTTGTTGGCATACATATCAACACTATAGAGAAGGGTTAAAATCCTTGAGCCATAAGCCACAATCACCTCGCTAACCTCTCTAAATATAAGGATTCCATTTGGAGAAGAGCAATCAAAATGTCAGCCTTTGAGTATTGTTCAGAGCAAACTTTGCCATGAACTTAAACAGAGGTGTTGTAACCTGGACAATTTCCATTGAAAAAATAGTTAAATAAAATCACCTTACAAAATCACAATATAGAATTTATAAGAATAAAAATACTAATAATGACCTGAGGTACATCAGCCCAAATAGAGATGGCTTTCAAAAGCAGTGGCATGTGAGACGGATACAACCAATCAAAAAGGAGCCCATATGTCCTTCGGCTGAGCAAAGAAAATAATATTCAATAACACGTAGACACTATGAAGATATATTAAGCAAAAAATAAATTGAGAATGCACATGTTTGCTGCCATGGTGATTCCTCTTGGATCTCTCATAAGGCCAATGAATGCATATTTTACCGCACCAGTGCGAAAAGCAGCTTCAGGTGTTGCCTCCAGATCAACCACAACCTACAAATTGCAACATTCTGGCTTACTTCTAATCTACTAAGTGGTGATACTAATTCAAGAAAAAAGTAGCTGACATTCTAGAATATACTTGTCTTGCAGCACCGAGGCCAACATTGTGAGGGAAAATTGTGGCATTGTACACATTATTATGCCCATGAACTGCATCAATGCCATAAATCATTGGGATCCTGAGATGGGTTGAAAGGCATGCCATTTGAAATTCATTCACCAAGTTCACCCAATCAGCTGCTGTTGCTTGCTCCTTCGGACTAATTCATTACTAATGTACAGGTGACAGTCAGGTATAAACCAGGAAAATGAAAACCACATATAGGTATTGGCACCCAAACCGGTGGTGGACTAGACTGACACTGGACCAACTTACAAAATAGGTAATTGACCAATTCTACTTGCAAAACTCCATATTCCAACAATGTTTTGAACTTTTAATGGGGCGCCGAAATAATGAATGAAATTAACAAACATATGATTAAAATTTAAAAGAGAAAGAAGTGAATACCCCATATGAGGAGTGAGAGCGAGGCCGTTGTTGAGCTGCAGCTTGCCATAGTTGGAGGTATCAAAGGGTAGCACAAAGCCTTGTGGACAAATATATATGTAGCATGCAGCCTTGTGGACAAATGCCACAACAGCTTTGCACAAAGTTTCACGGAAAAATATACATGTAGCACGTAGCCTTGTGGACAAATGCCACAACAGCTTCGCACAAAGTTTCACAGACAAATATACGTGTAGCACGTAGCCTTGTGGACAAATGCCACAACAGCTTCTCACAAAGTTTCACAGACAAATATACGTGTAGCACGCAAATGCCACAACAGCTTCGCACAAAGTTTCACGGACAAATATACATGTAGCACGCAGCCTTGTGGACAAATGCCACATCAACTTTGCACAAAGTTTCACGAACAAATATACGTGTAGCACGCAGCCTTGTGGACAAATGCCACAACAGCTTTGCACAAAGTTTCACGGACAAATATACATGTAGCACGCAGCCTTGTGGACAAATGCCACATCAGCTTTGCACAAAGTTTCACGAACAAATATACATGTAGCACGCAGCCTTGTGGACAAATGCCACATCAGCTTTGCACAAAGTTTCACGAACAAATATACATGTAGCACGCAGCCTTGTGGACAAATGCCACATCAGCTTTGCACAAAGTTTTACGGACAAATATACATGTCCGCACAGCCTTGTGGACAAATGTCACATCAGCTTTGCACAAAGTTCCACAGACAAATATATATGTAGCACGCAGCCTTTTGGACAAATGCCACATCAGCTTTGCACAAAGTTCCACGGACAAATATATATGTAGCACGCAGCCTTGTGGACAAATGCGACATCACAATTCAGTGGACAGATGCCACCCAGTATTTGCCCAATTTTAAATGCTCAAATATGAAAAGTAAAATACCCACAAGGGTATGCTCAAAATTTGCATAACAATTTGTGGTCTTGTGGACAAATGCCACACCATAACTGCATGTAATCTGCTTGCAAAAATAACTTACTTAAATTGCTTGTTTTGAATCCTTTTACTTGTAAAACAATTGTGGTTTCTTGAAATGAATCGGTGGATATATAAGCTTGTTTGAATCGGTGGATGTAAAACAAAAGAAATTGCTTGTTTGAACGGCTTCCTTAAATTGCTCGTCTGATGGCATGTATAAAAGCTTGGTTGAGAGTTTATCTGGTGAACAAATGCCACCAAATTTTTGCTCAATCAAGGATTTAAATGCTCAAAATATGAAAAGTAACATACCACCAGTGTATCCTCAAATCTAGTCAGTTGTCACTTACATCATGTCAATATATTCCCAGCTTTACTATAAAACATGCCAAAAAAATAAAGAGAGAAAGAAATACTTAAATGTTAGGCCCTGACCAAACAAATTTTTACAAAATTTCAGATGATTTTGATTGAAAAGATTTTAATGAAGACTATTAAAAACCAATTTTCTTGCTCAGAATGCACAGCTTGATGAGAGGATTTTATTGTTGGATAGTACCTGAAAACCCACAAATTTCACTAAAATGACCACATGCCACTCAAACCCCAGAAAATAAAGGTCTGAGAGAACCAAGGAGAAAGTGTAAGAGTGAGAGCAAGACATAGGAAATGTTTAATCATCACCTGGTCAGAGCGCTGCTTTTGATAGGAAAAGATGAGGGTGAAGCCAATCGGTCACCTCAGCCAAATCCAATCTTTTTCAAATGATTTCATTGAAGCATTTTACCCCAGAGACCACTTTGACAGTTTGCTCCTAACATTCTATCAAGAGAATCACACTATAACAAATTATCTTTTGCGTAATGATCAAAGACAATTTAAATCCAATACAGGCCTAACTAATCAAAGGCTACCAAAATTTCTAACATTTATATCCAAAACTGGTACCAGCCTTACACCAATTAGTACTGGATCGGACCGACAATTTATAATTTCCTACACTTTTTCTTTTAATTTTTGTACTTTCCAAGGCATAATTTCTTTTGCTCTGAAATACTAAGATACACTGACATTAACAGTTGATTTTGAAAATAGTCAATAACAACACCAAGGACATGTGTCAGCTGAACTATTTGTATTATGATTAGGTACTAATCGAGTCTAATCTTTTAGAAGAGGCGAAGCAATAAATATTACAAGATACCTCATGCTGTGAAGAACATCTCGAGTCCGCACAAAGACACAACCTTTTTTCAGCAAAAATATTATAAATTAGCAACAATTTGAAATTTACTCATGGCGGCTTCACTAAAAACAAGATCATATACCTACATGGCCAATATTCCAGCTATGGTCTAATTACTATATGCGCAAAAACAGCAATAGAAATATATAAGAAGGATGCAAATGCCGACAAATTCAACACAAACGCTGATCCTAATCCCAATAATGCTAAAGATTACACAGGATGCATTCTCCGCATTTACAGAGTCATGCTTTGGTTTGCCCGCCTTGAAAAATTTGTCCTGTATATCATAGCAATATAAAAATATGTTGGATGTAAAAAGGAAATATTATGTTCACAAATGTAAAAAAAAACATAATTTAAAATAAATTCTGAATTCAAAATTTTCGACAAATTGAGCAATGTACTTTGAGATTAACACAGAATCTAACCAATGGTGTAGCAAGAGGCCTTAATCACTGTTGAGCAACTGGCACTGACCTCTAGACCGCAATCATGGATTGCAGGATTTCTATTTTTAAAAAAAATCAGCTTTTTTTTATTTTTATCTAAACATAACTATTTTTATAGGGTAAGGTGGCAGCGTGCCATCTTATGAATTTTCATTGATAAAAGAGTATTTACATGATCTAAACATAACTATTGTCGTTAAGGAAAGGGTAATTTAGTAAAATTGTTCTTTCCTTTGGTCTTTACTAGAAATATCTCCTTAAATTCTTCTAAAAAAAATATAGCAAATAGCACTGAACCCACAAAAACAGGAAAGGGAGTTTGAGTGTTTGACAACCATTTAGTAAATCAATCATATTTTATTACTACATATGAGGATCAGAAAAAGGGGCCAGCTGCAAATTCAAAAGCTTACAAGGACATGCAAGCAAGAAAGTATAAAACAAACAGACATAGAAAGAAGTTCATTT